>OW026456.1:2739211-2904973 GCA_932274525.1 Podabrus alpinus | reverse complement strand
CGATTTATTTTCTATCTTAAATTTTAATTTAACACCTTCAGATAAACTCCAGAGTGATAATAAAACATAGATAGTTTAAATTTCAATGTGATTTATTTAAATGGAATCGAAATCAGTAGAGAGCGATATGATAAACAATGTTTTTCGATTTGTTTTCCGGCGCAAAAACAAACAACGAAGACGGTTTACCAACACACGAACAGGCAACGTACAGCTGACCGTGCGAAAAACAGGGAAATTCGAGATTATAATCCCACAGACTTCCAACGATTGGCCTTGCGATTTATTGATTGTCATCGCAAAAGCCAATCGAACGGGGAACTGAATCCGCTTGATTTGGAATGGCAGATCAGTTGGAATAATCGGAATTCGTGGGATAAGGACTTCCTCTCCTTTGAATTTGCCCTTGATGATCGTCGCTTGAATCACATTGTTCATCAGTTTCTTGACGGACAACCGCGTACCGTTGCATAATTTCGGATGATTCAGATTCCTCAACATGATTATGATCGATCCCACCTTCAGCTGTAAATTATGCGGCGGAGTTCCTGCCACATCAAGCGAGTTCAAAAATTCCGTCGGATAGTTGGTCGCTTCATCCTCGTCGGTCACACTGTCAACGGATTTGTAGGAATGCAGTTCTCCAGCGATTTGACTTTGAATAATGAAATTCAAGCTATCGACGTCCTTATTCTTCGCTGATAGTATTGCCCGTTCACTAATCCAATCGAGATTTCTATAATTTTGTGCAATGCCGGGGAACACTTTGGTGATGAGTTCATCCTTCGACGATGTAAACTTAATATATAATATAATAATACTTTATTTGGTAATTTACTACCACTATTTACATCACAAACAACAAATCAAACAACTCCATACAAACTCCCAAAAAATAAAAAAATCAGATTACAAAAAAAATATCCACCCTAAACAATAAAGAATAAACATTAAATCATTAACTCCTTCTAAGTAAAATGCAAACTAACGTAATTCTTAACATTCCTCTTAAAAATTTCAACTCTTTTCTCCATCTTAAGAGATAACGGCAAGTCATTAAATAATTTTAAACCACTATATAACAACATATTTTGTGTTCTATTATTCCTAAACAGATTCAAACGAAAATCCTGGGCATTACGCACTGGATACCTATTCACATCTGCCACATAAGTAATATTGTCGCACAAATACGACGGAAGCATCTTATTCTTCAATTTGAAAACAAACATCAAAACATTAACCACAATTCTTTGATAAACACTCTGCCATTGTAATGTGTCTAGCAACATACTTTTGGATACAGAACGACCTACTCTTAAAATTGTTCTCATACCCCTATTCTGTAGCTTTTGTAACCTATCCAACATGCCACCATTGCCCATAAACAGAACAGACGAACAGTACTCAAAATGAGGCTTTATCATCACATCAAAAATCCTAATTGCGCTCAAAACCGATATATTCTTCCTAATTTTCAAAAAAAAATGCAATTTCTTCGCTACTTTTTTACATACATAATCAAAGTGACTCTTAAAGTTCAATTTATCGTCAACAACTACACCCAAGTATTTCATCTGACTAACCACCTCAATCCGAGTACCCTCCATCATAATATCACGAGTTCTACCCCTACTGTCATTTACAATAATACATTTTGACTTACACAAATTAAGTTTTAGCTTATTCATTTGAAACCATACACTAAGTTTCTCTAACTCTTGATTAATAACCCCAACGCAGTCATCCACATCATCACTACAAAAATACAAGAGCGCGTCATCAGCAAAAAGAACTAATTTTGCCCTATTAATTACATTATGCATATCATTTACGTACAACAGAAATAATACCACACCAAGAACCGTTCCCTGAGGAACTCCCAAAGAACAATCCAAAGCCTCCGAAACCTCTCCATTAACTCTAGTTCTCTGTTTTCTATTAGATAAATATGATTTAAACCAATTCCATTCATTACCCCGAATTCCATAACTTTTAAGTTTTTTCAACAAAATTTCTCTATCCACTGTCTCGAAAGCTCTACGGAGGTCCAAGAAAACCGCCAATACCTTCTTATCATCATGAAGAGCCATCTTCCAATCTCCCACCACAAACGTAACCAATGACTCACAGTTGTGACCCTTCCTGAAGCCTGATTGGTATTCAGAAATGACACCGTGATTGTCCAAGTAATCAATTAACTGATTGTTAACTAGCCTTTCCAGAATCTTTGACTGAACCGATACCATATTAACTGGCCGGAACTCCTCACATTTAATCGAATTCTTTACTTTTTCGATAGGAACTACCATAGATTCCTTCCACGAATCAGGAAAAACTCCAGACTCCAGCGACTCATTAATAATAGACAAAAAATTCTCACCTATTAGGTCAACGATATCTCTAAACATACCAGCACTGGCAAAATTCATGTCTCTCTTATTGTTCATTGATTTCAATATCAGCTCCAAATCTTCAATCCTCACCGATTTAAATTCAAAACTAACACGTAAATCTACAATCCCACTCACGTATTGCCTAACAGGAATACTATTCCTAATTTCAACCACACTATCAACAAAGAAACTATTGAAATTGTTCGCGATTATTAAACTGTCAACACACTTTTCATTATCAAACATAATCTCACCAATATCACCCCGCTGATGACCCAAGACAAATGACTTCAAAGACCACCACATCATCTTTTGGTTCACAGAGTTATCAATTTTCCCACTGATGTATTCAGCTTTCGCCTTATTAATTCTATTCTTAAAATCATTTCTAACGCACCTGTATCTTGACCACTCAAATGCACTACCCGATTGCGACGCCCTACGATATTGAATCAGCTTGCTATTCTTTAAACTTTCCAGATCACCAGAAAACCACGGGCAGCTAACATAAGAATCCTTCCTATTCACAATAAACTCGTTAACAATCGATTGCAAACCCTGACAGAAAATGTCAGCCCTAAAATTACAATCAGCGTAGTAAGTGGTCATCAAATCACTCTGAACAACTCTGTTTCTAAATTTATTCTTGTCATATCTTAAACTGCTTATCGTTTTTTTTTCTTTTCCTTTGAGCTTTTTATTACTTCTAATTGATATTCCAATAGTTTCATGATCGCTAATTTTTAAATCTCTTTTAATTTCAGCACTAAAATTATACCCGTCATTAACTATTACGTAGTCAATCAATGTTTTTGATTCGCATGTTTCTCTAGTGTATTGACTCATAATTTGTCTAAAACCATTATCACTGATAACATCACTTAATCTATTTTTTGAGTTTGAAACCTTTGACCAATCAACATTAAAATCACCCATTATCACAACTTTACTGCTAATTTCACATAATTCTTCCATGAAACCTTCAAAATATACATAAAAACCCGAATCAACGTTCAAATATCTCGGCGCTCTATAAAGAACCGCTAAATGAATTACATCATTACCATCACTTCCTTTAACAACCAACCACCACAAATCCAAATCAATCACCTTGCTACTAATTAACTCACATTTCCAAGAATTATTATAATAAATCAAAACACCACCCGTATGGTGAGAAGAAGAATCGACTCTTATCATATTATAACCATAAATCTGAATCAGTCTATCATCATCAACCTCCATTAGATGGGTCTCACTCAGACATACAAACTCCGGCTTGCATTCATTGACCAACAGCTCCAGTTCACAAAAATTATTGACAACACCTTGAATGTTTAAATATACACATTCGATAAACTGTGATTGCTAATACATAGTTCTATTCTTTGCAATATTTACTTTTCTCCTATACATTGGACATTCCGAGCTCCACGTATCATGCTTTACATCAATATTCTGCAAATTGAGATCCTTCCCGGCTTTTATGCAGTTAACACATTTAGCCTCTTTTTCAACACAGTTTTTAGATATATGGTCTTTAGATCCACACTTGTAACAAAGCGACCCCACAGTACAATTTTGTGCTTTATGATTAAAACCACTGCATTTTAAGCATCTCATTACGCTAATACTTTCATATACTGCACATCTATCCCACATAATATTAATTTTTCCAATCTTTATAACCTTATCAAATGATTTCCCATCCACCTCCAAAATAGCGTTAAAAAATTTGATTATTCTTATATGATTTGTACACTTTTATGCAACTCAACTCTTTAAAATCGATGTCATTTTGGGATCTAATTGCCAAAACTATATCTTCCTTGCTCATCTCTTCATTCATACCACTGACTAAAATTTTTGGCTTTCTCAGATTAGAAACTCTAACATCGTAATCGTCACCCAACTTACTAACAATTTCTTTTTCAATCCTTTCAGCTGAACTCTTATTACTGCAATTTATTGAAATCGCCCCATCATTCTTAAGTTGCACAACACTATTCACCTTAGCAGAAATAGCCGACGGATTGATAAACTCGCAAAAATTTTCCGGGAACGATATTAATCCAGTCGAAACATCAACAGGAATTTGGCCATTGCCAAGCGCCAGCAGTTGTCTCGGGAATTCAGCAGCGGATGGGTCGTTCTGCAACGCGACTCTCATGTTCGTGGTCAATTTCAACTTCTTGACATACCGCCACAAAGACGACGATTTCAGGCACATGCATTAAGTTCATCGGCAGCAGTAGATTTCGGGATGACGGGAAGCGTTTGACGAAAATCTCCGGAGAGCAGTACCATAGCCCCACCAAATAGTCTCGAATCACCTCGTAAATCCTTCATCGTTCGGTCAACTGCCTCCAAAGCCCGTTTATGCGCCATCGTGCATTCATCCCAAATGATGATTTTGCATTCTCGCATTAATTTCGCTGTCGCCGAATTCTTGGTCATTGTGCACGTTGGCTTGTCAACCGTGAGAAGATTCATCGGCAGCTTCAAAGCGGAATGTGCAGTTCGACCGCCTTCCAACAATTTGGCAGCAATGCCAGAGGATGCAACAGCCATCGCAATTTGAGATCTTGACCGAATTGTTGCCAGAATCAACGAAATGACGAATGTCTTGCCTGTCCCACCGGGAGCATCGAGAAAGTGAATGCCTTCCGTTCCATCGTCAACAACCTTCATCAGCGAATCGTACACGTTCTTCTGCTCAGCATTCAATAGCGGCACATTTGTTCGAACTCTTTCTGCCAGCTCATCTCGATCATGGTCTTGCTCCCGTTGCAATTCGCGATTAAA
This sequence comes from Podabrus alpinus, assembly GCA_932274525.1. Lineage (NCBI taxonomy): Eukaryota > Metazoa > Arthropoda > Insecta > Coleoptera > Cantharidae > Podabrus > Podabrus alpinus. Next base: position 2,899,772 of record OW026456.1, on the reverse strand, counting down.
TGCATCGTGCATCGAACGATTTGGCGCTGGCATTCCCAATGTCGACAGAAGACTGCCGCACATGAGCACGCACATGTCTTCAATCAGAACTAACGCTTCGTTGCGCATCTCGTCGTTAATTTCAAGATCGAAATTCGAAGTTGTCGTGCGAACTCTATGCAAAATGTCGTCAGCCTTTTGAGATCCAAAAAAAATTATTAAAAACGAAAATTGTTAAAATCTACGTTTTAGTCCACCCTCAAAATCGAATCGATTGTGAAAAAAGGTGGATCTCTCGTTCAGAAAACGAGGACTTGTATCCACAAAAAATCATTTATTACGCAGAGATCATTTCCTTAATGTTTGCTGAGAAAAAATATGATTTTCAGGTCGGATCATAGATATTTGTAAATTCTTCCGATCTACCTGCCGAGACAGTATTCGTATGTTACATCACAAGGGAAGGAAAATACTCAAAGATTGGGGGTGAATTTTACCCTACCATAAATTGATTGACCAATGGGTTACTTTAAAATTTTGTAGTTACTAGAAAGTTACGTTAAAGAGATAATAGTAACTGAAAAGTTACTATAAACTACAACGAATGTGACCAATGGCAAAGCTAATATTTTTAGATTAAAGACTATGGTGACAAAAAGTTACCAAACCACAACGACTTTCTGACCAATCACAGAGAAACATATAATTAATTCAAGGGCAGTTTACAGCGAATATTTTTTAGCGCTTTACGAGTGCGTTTCCACTACAAATATCCAATACTCTTTTACGGCCCCCTACAAAAATATTTAAAATATTCAAATTGACCTAGGGTTATTTGAATATTCACGTAGGATTTCATAAGAACTGGATATTTTACAGTATTTGCGGGTAAAATTCGACGGTGCATGAATTGTATCCGTATAAGTACAATGTAAAATAACGCACGCTGATTGGTCGAAACGCCAAAATTTGACCCTGAATGGAATTATCATAAAAAGCAGATTAGATGTTCCAACCCTTCGTAGATAGGGTAGATATAAGGTATATTATAGCAGTTTGTTTTCCTTTTTAGGTGCAACACAGGTTGCATTATACTATTAGGGGTCAGCATAACATTTCAGAATATCAAGATTGAAGTTACAAAATCCAGTTGTTTTATAAAAATACAATTTTGATTAAGTTTTAGCAAATAAATAATATAAAAATCAAGAAATAAAAAAATTAACACATAATTATTTTATAACTTACAGATGAAAAGTTATTTCAGGATTTTTTCTGTCAAACTTCTTACAATAGCAGCACTGACGCACCATTTTAATTAATTTAGTAATAACGATGGCAATAAATTAAATCAATATTTACTTTTCAACATAATTTTTTCCGTAATATCTTACGAGATATCGACACCCCCAAGGAACAAAGCCGTAACTCCAGTTACGACAAATTTGAGTTATGACTACCACTGTAATCCTGACAAAAATATCTTTCTTTTGGTAAAAAAAATTTTAATTTACGACAAATATTTACAGAGATAATCAGTGGAACAAAGTTGTAACTCGGCGTTTTTATCGCTTTTTTTAACTTTTTGAAACTTTCAATTGGCTCTCCTGCAAAATAGGTAAAAATGAGTTACGGCTTTGTTCCTTGGGGGTGTCGATATGATACGAGAGCTAGTTACTGATTTATTACGATAAATCACTTTTCCACCAACTTAACCTTCGCAGGGCTAGGAATGAAAATTTTATCAAAAAAAGTAAAAAAAAGTGACTTTTGCGTTGGAAAAAGTAACTACTAAGTAACTAAAAGTAACTCAAACTCGAAAAATGTCATTACGATATTGTTTTATTATTTTAAGAAAAAGTTTATATTATAATTTTAATAAATAATTTAAATACAAAAAACTATTTCTTCCTTTTGGCTTCATGATCTGGAATCAACGATACCTCAATTAATCGTTTTCTTTTTCTATTTAATTTATTTTTTATATCGTCCACTTTCTTGCTTTCACTGCGTTCAGTTTCTCTAGCTTTCTGAGCTGCATCCATTAATGCATTAGCAATAGTAATTTCTTCTATATTTTTCTTTTTTATGGCTTTATTCAATCTGGTAGTAGCTTCACTAAATAATGAATCAGTTAATTTCTTCTTTTCGTTTAAATTAATTGTCAATTGTTTTAATTCACCTTCCATATCGTTTAAAATATTATTTTGTTGGGATGCATATTCTTCTTTTTCTTTTTGGATTCTCTTCTGGTCTTCCATTTCCTTTTGCACTTGTAAAGCCTGTTCTTCTTCTTTTTTCTTGTTTTCTAAATATGTGGTGTACGCTTTCGATGCGTTTTGGCCTAGTTGCAAAAGAGTTTGATCACAAAATATAAGTTCTGGACGATTGTTGTGAAGTTGTTTCACGCTATCAGCAATGCAGAGTCTTGAATTTAGCATCCTAACACCCATCGACGCCTTCTCCTTCGTTAACAAATGCCCTGACCTTGCAAAATTTCTTTCCACATCTGCATTACTATGTGGTAACGAAAAACAAATTTGGCCAAGTCTTGAAATTTCACCATATTTTTTAGAGTTATTGGAGTTCTGAATATTGAAAATATTTTTGCTCCAAAATGTATCAATTCTGGTTACATTATTATTAGAAGTATCGATTGTTTCTAGTAATAATTGTAACATTTTAAATTCGTCAATTAATTGATCTGCATTAATAAATTTAGACAATTTCTTGGCAATTTCATGACATCAGAAAGGCTATCATCATTCTTAATATTAACGGGATTAAAGACACGAAAATATTTTAAAATGCAATTGGGTTTAAAAGCAGAAGATTTAAAAAAATGTTGCATAGCGGCAATATAATGCTTTCGCACATTGTTCAAAAATTCCAAACGTTCTCTTTCGTTCTGTGTAGAAAGAATTATTGTTTTAGTAGCCTCTCCACACGAAATATTATTGTGAGTTAATAAATTTTCTATGTTAAATAATTCCTCCACTTCGATCTTATTTGAATTATATTTTGAAATAGCTTCCTTTGTTAAAATTCTTGAAAGTATTGACAAGGAAAGAGACTTTAGCTCATCATACAATACATGAAGCATTGGCTCATTCTTTTGAAAAAGTAATGAAAATTTGATAAATAACGAAGCACTGTGTTGTAGAAAAGTACACTGAGCTTTAAAGTCATTTTGTTTTAATACAGATACTATTTGCTTATAATGATTGGCCTTTTGCAATTGGGATTGTTTTTTGGGAATGTAGTCTAGAAAATACTCACATATAGCGTTCCATTGTTCTAAAACTCTGGAGATGCAGGGTTCAATAGAAAGCCACCTGCTTGGCACATACTTTAAAAAGTTATGACGTGGAAGTTTGTTTTTATCTTGAAAATCTTGAAAATCGTGTTTTCGAAGTGGCCAACCATCAAAAAAATTAAAAATTGCTAGTAAAAGATTTGACACGTCACTGCCAAAAGCATCTAAACCATGCTTAAAAGAATTGTGAACAGTGTGCAAATTACATGTTCCGCAATCAATCAAAGATTGATTTAATTCGCTATTAAGTACCCTAAATACTTTTTTGTTGACGTTTGGACCATCGCTACCTAGTGTCAACAACTTATCAAGCGATAAGTTTGCATTTTTAATAGCTAATTTAATATAATGAATAAGATCGGTAGCTTTTGCACTTCCAATAAAAAAAGTTTCTAAATGACTAGTAATAACCTTATCATAGTTATTAGACCAAAATCGTACCATCACTTCCAGTTCTTTTTCGGATTCTACATTGGTGGTTTCATCATACAATATGGAATAAGGCGAATTTCCTAAATCGCTTAACATTTTATTACGAAAGTAAGGTGCCAATGCATCGGTGATAATGTAACTTGCTTTTTTAGGACTTAATGAAAATTGTTTTGAAACTTCACATTCAAACATCGCGTCAAACAACGAACCAATATTTGAGCAACTATTTGCAGACATGTCGGATATAACATTTTTTATACACCACAACATTTCTGCTTTCGTTATCTTCTCTCGCACTGAATTTAAACCAATTTGAATTGTCCTTCTATCGCAATCATCTTTGCTGCCATTTCTATTTTCAACATCTTTAGGTACTCCAACTAATTTCAATTGTAGGGGATCTAACTTCAGTTTCGTATTGTCCAAATGCTTCTTTGTATGTACATGTTGATCGATACTTTGCATACCTTTGGTTACTTGAAAATTTTTATTGCAAATGATGCAACACAAGTTAAACACCTCCATCAAGTTAGCCCCCTTTAATCGAATTTTTAACTTTTTCTTATGCCAAACGTTTGGTAATCGTTAGGTAAGGTTTGGTAGTCCGATTAAAAGTTTTGGTAGTTTTTTGTTTTTTCGTAATTAACTAATCAAATTTTTTTGTCAAGTTAGCCCCCCTTCAATCGATTTTTCAACTTTTTTTTAGCTCATTTGATCGATTATAATGTGTAGAGGTTTGGTAGTCCTATAAAAAGTTTTGGTAGTCCCGAATTTTGTCGTAAATAATTAATTAAGTGGGAAGTTTACTTATGCGTATACGCTAAATTTCACGCGAATAGAACAATAATAATTTATTGCCATTTGGCCTAATTTAAACCATTTGTAACTTTTTTTAATGCCAAACGATTGGTAATCGATACGTAAGGTTTGGTAGTCCGATTAAAAGTTTTGGTATTTTTTCGTTTTTGCCTAATTAACTAATAAAATTTTTTGTCAAGTTAGCCCCTCTTCAAACGATTTTCAACTTTTTTTAGCTCATTTGATCGATTATAATGTGTAGAAGTTTGGTATAGTCATATAAAGAGTTTTGGTAGTGCCAAATTTGGTCGTAATTAATTAATTTAATTTAAGTTTTAAAATCAAATGTATATTTAAAATCCACATTTAGGGGAATCCCACATAACTCAAAAACGATAGTTTCGAGATAATGAGCCTTGAATATTTCACGTTGCATTTAAACATAGCAAAGTAATACCAATGGTAATACTATCATAAAGTGGTCCCCATTGTTCATTGTTGCATTACAAATGATAACAGAGGTTGATATGTAAACTTTGCTGACATGACCGCCAACGCGTCTGCAATGAGATCACGCATACCTTTGAAGGAACTTATAAATCGACACTTGATATGAATAACATTGTAACTCGATTTTGCTTATTTTACAGGAGAGCATTTTAAAGATTTTTGTTACATATTTTTTGCTGTAACTTTTTTATTATTTAATATACTACATATTATATCGCGTAAGTAAAACTTCAAAATTAATTAATTATTTGACCAAATTAGTGACTACGAAAACTTTTTATAGGGCTACCATACTTCTACATAATTATTATAATCTATCAAATGAGCTAAACAAAAGTTGAAAAATCGATTGAAGGGGGCTAACTTGACAAATAAATTTGATTAGTTAACTAATTACGAAAAAACAAAGAACTACCAAAACTTTTAATCGAACTAATAAACCTTTCATGATGATGACCTATCGCTTGGCATTAAAAAAGGTTAAAAAATGGTTTAAATTAGGCCAAATTGGCAATAAACAATTATTGTTGTATACACGTTAAGTTTAGCGCGTGCGTATAAGTAAACTTCCAACTTAATTAATTATTTACCACCAAATTAGAAACTACCAAAACTTTTTATTGGGGTACCAAACCTCTGCGTATTTTAATCGATCAAATGAGCTAAAAAAAAGTTAAAAAATCGATTGAAGGGGGGCTAACTTGACAAAAAAATTTGATTGGTTAATTACGAAAAAACAAAGAACTACCAAAACTTTTAATCGAACTACCAAATCTTACCTAACGATTACCAAACGTTTGGCATAAGAAAAAGTTAAAAATTCAATTAAAGGGGGGCTAACTTGATGGAGGTATATTAAACTCGTCCACTTGCTTTCCCCATGACGATATTTGATGACCATTTTTATCTTTCATGACCAACCACTGTGAATTGAACGATACTTTTCCCATGATAATAGTATATTATTCTCCATACAACGTTACGTTGGGTCTTTTTACCGTTACGGTAGTACAATTAAAAACAGACTAATGCCCGTATTCACAAACGTTCGTAACTGAATTTAACGGTCTGTTAAATTTAACAACCAATAGAAAACGTTTGTTGGTATTAGTAGACCAATATGAATCATTCATTAATTTAACAACCGTTAAATTCAGTTACGAACGTTTGTGAATACGGGCATGAGACATAATTTATTAAAATATTGCAATAACTTATAAAAATAATAACTAGGGGAAGGCCTGCATAAAAGTAGTAATCTTGTAAGAAAAACCATAATATGTACAAATATTACATCATACGGGGAATACCCTACTAAGAATTTCGCGGTGTTAGTTCCGTTATGAAAAGCAAACGTTAAATTTTATTTATAAATTTGCAGAATATCACATGTTTTGAAAAGCCGCGAAGTCTATTTACGATTAATGAAAGCTGATTATTTAAAAAAAAGTAACAAAAAGTGTTGTATTTTGGGATTAACTCTGTTAATCCGGGGAATTGGTTATGGTTTGAGCTAATAGATTTCTATATAATTGGAACAGTTTTAATATAGTTTTAAATAATAAACGACTTAAAAAGTATATATAACATTGGCGACGAGAATGGCAGGTTTAATCGGGTCGATCGAACAGTTTGAAGGTGACGCGGAAGAGTTTGAATGCTATTGTGAACGAATTGGGCATCTTTTTGTTGTCAACGCAGTTGAAGAAGAAATGAAGACTTCATTATTCATAACATTGGCGGGATCGAAAATATATAAAACATTAAAAGATTTAGTGGCGCCAAAAATACCAGGATCGATAGCGTTTAGTGAAATGGTGACAATATTAAAAAAACATTATTCGCCAGTAAAATCGGAAATTGGCGAAAGATTCAAGTTTCACAAATGTCATCAAAAACCAGATCAGTCGATAGCGGAATACGAAGTGGAATTACGGAAATTGGCTAGCTCGTGCAACTTTAAAACATTTTTGGATGAAGCGTTAAGAGATCAGTTAGTGGTGGGCGTCCAATCAGAGGGATTGCAAAGAAAATTTCTTGCGGAATCAGAGTTAACGTTTACAGCGGCTTGTGGAATAGCAGGAAAATTCGAAATGGCAGATAAGCAAGTAAAAGTTATGAGCAGGAAAGAAGAGATACATTACGTCGGTGGCACCAGAAATCAATACACGGGAAGACAAGTCGTAAAAAAATCTGCGAACAGTTCCTTAATAACGGAAGTAAGTGGTGATCAGGAAAAAGGTGGTTTTGGTCGTGATAATATTGAAAAATGTTTCCGATGTGGCAGGCAACATAGTCCAAATACCGGTTTGGCAAAATCGTGGAAATGTTTTAAATGCAGAAGAATAGGACGTGCCGCAAAAATGTGTCGAGTGAAAGCCGCAATCGGGGCAGTAGAAGAAGACCAGGAACAACGTCAAGATATACGACAGGGAAATAATCGAGGTAATCCAGATATGATATATTCATGTAAGAGTGTTAATAATAAAGAATTGTATCCATTGTACAACGTTAATATGATTGGGAGACCAAATTACAATGTACCGCATCAAATTAACCTGAGAATAAACAACGAAGTAATTAAGTTTGAGGTCGATACAGGGGCATGCAAAACAATCATGCCGTCAAGGATATTTTTCGAAAAGTTTTCAAATGTCAAATTACACAAGGTACCATTTAGTTTAACAGCGGTAACAGGTCAAGAGATAAAGGCGTTAGGTGAAAGCACAGTTCAAGTGGTTAAAGAAGATCGGAAGTATGAGTTGTCGTTGGTAGTAGTGAAAACTCATCATAGTTTCGTACCACTGTTGGGTAGGAATTGGTTGGATGTTTTGTTCCCAAATTGGCAAGAAAATTTTAAGGTGGCGTCCGTTTCAACAGCAGTGGATAAGTTAAAAGAAAAATTTGGAGCAGTGTTCGAAGGTAGTTTAGTTAACCCGATCAAGGAATTTGAGGTTAATCTAAAAATCAAGGAAGGAGCGCAACCAATTTTTAGAAAAGCATACAATATGCCATACGCTTTACGACCGAAGGTAGAAGAAAAGCTGAAGGCATTAGTAATGGCAGGGATTTTAGAACCAATCAAGAGCAGCAATTGGGCATCGCCGATCGTAGTCGTTCCAAAAAAAGATGGGGATATTCGGATTTGTGTGGATTTTCGTGTGTCAGTGAATAAAGTTCTAGTGCAAGATCAGTACCCATTACCAACAGCAGATGATATATTTGCTTCGTTGGCAGGGGGAACTGTATTTGCGGTCATTGACTTGACAGGAGCGTATACGCAAGTCAAAGTGGCAGAAGCGTCTCAAGAATTGTTAACAATTAATACGCATTTAGGTTTGTTTCGATATACGAGGTTAACGTTCGGAATGTCTAGCGCTCCGGCCATTTTCCAGTCAGTGATGGACCGCATATTGATAGGAATACCAAAGGTTAATTGTTACCTCGATGATATTTTGATTGCAGGCAAAGATATGAACGAATGCCAGATGTTGGTCGACACGGTCCTAAATCGATTAAAGAAGTACGGAGTAATAGCAAATCTCGCAAAATGTAAGTTTTTTGAAAATAACGTCGAATATTTGGGGCATCGGATCGATAGAGAAGGTATTATTCATCCAACCAACGACAAGATTCGGGCAATAATGGAAGCACCTCGACCAGATAATGTGAGTCAACTTAGGGCGTATTTGGGTCTCTTAAATTACTATTCGAAGTTTGTACCAATGTTATCATCACAGCTTCGGCCGTTGTATCGGTTATTGGAACGAAATATGGAGTTTACATGGTCATCGGAATGCGAAGAATGTTTCGAATGGAGTAAAACCCAGATTTGCCAAAACAACGTATTGGTACATTATGATGCGAAATTACCGATCGTGGTAGCGTGTGATGCCAGTTCATATGGGGTAGGTGGCGTATTAAGTCATCGTATAAATGGGGTAGATAAGCCAGTTTTCTTTGCGTCGGGTACGTTGTCCAAGGCAGAGAAGAATTATTCGCAAATTGAGCGTGAAGCTTTGGCAATAATGTTTGCGGTAAAAAGGTTTCACAAGTATATCTATGGAAGGAAGTTTACGCTGTTGTCGGATCATCAGCCGTTGCAAGTCCTGTTTAATCCAGATAAAGCAATTTCGGTAATGACGGCATCAAGGTTAATTCGGTGGAATCTAATATTAGCAACGTATAATTATAATATCGAATACAAGAAGGGGTCACTAATGTCAGAAGCCGATGCATTGTCGAGATTACCATTGGAGGACACAACTAATGTCGAATCATCCATAAATTCGTTTAATTTAACCGAGGATATACCATTGGAAAGTGAAGAAATAGCAAGGATGACCGCTAGAGATGCCGTACTGGTAAAAGTTAAGGATTTCTGTTACCGAGGTTGGCCAAGTAAAGTTTCGGATGAATTACTGAAACCATTTTTCGTCAGGCGTAACGAATTGTCGATCGATAATGGATGTATATTGAAGGGTAGTCAAGTGGTTATACCAGAATCGTTGAGAAATAAAGTTATGGAGTTGTTACACGCAGAACATGTGGGAATGGTCAGATGTAAGATGCTAGCAAGATCGGCAGTATGGTGGCCACGTCTCAACGAGGATATCGAAATACGGATTAGTAAATGTCGAGTATGTCAACTTACCCACAACAATACCAAAGAAGCAAACTTAGTATCGTGGCCAAAAACCGAAAAAGTATGGCAAAGAGTACATATTGATTTTTTTCATTTTCTAGGTAAAACATTTTTAATTATAGTGGACAGTAAATCCAAATGGTTGGATATACACGCGATGTACAAGGGGACGGAGTGCGTGAAAACGATTGAGAAACTGAAAACAACATTTGCAATCATGGGGATTCCGGAAACAATCGTAAGCGACAATGGGCCGCCGTTCAACTCGATGGAATTCCAAAAGTTTTGCCAGGTAAATGGGATTAGTGCATTGAAGTCTCCTCCATATCATCCACAATCAAACGGGTTAGCAGAACGTCACGTACAAAATGTAAAAAGTGCCTTAAATAAATACCTATTAGGCAAGTCAAGTTTGTCACTGGAACAACAGGTTGTGAATTTCTTATTTGCATACAGAAATACTCCCAACATCACAACGGGAATGGCCCCAAATGATTTAATATTCAAATGTAAACCGAGAACAAGATTGGATATGCTGCGACCATCCAATGGCAAAATAAACGTAAAACAATCCGAAGAATATAGAAGTCCAAAGTTATTTGCAGTAGGGGAAAAAGTACTGGTATCCGCGTTAGGTCCGAATTCAGTAACCAAATGGGAAGAGGGAGTGATCTTCAAGGTGATAAGTGGGGTAACGTACCTAGTGATGGTCAAAGAAAAGTTATTACACAAACATGCGAATAGCTTGCGAAAGTCTTTTTTAGAAGATGAGGAAGAGACGCTAACAACCAATTCAAGACATATAGTACCACCGGTAACAAGAAGTGCGGAAAGATCGTTAGAAGAAAATAGAGTATTGCCTGAAGCAGTTACCAATCCCAGGGAAATTAGCAATCCAAATGAAGAGCGACTGATCGAAAGCGAGCCAGATCCTGAACCGGCCAGTGACATTGCAGAAGAATCGGTCGGTACACCAATACCAGTAAGACGTAGCTCTCGGACTACAAAAGCCCCGGAAAGGTTAACATACTAAAACGAAGAGAGAAGATGTTGTATTTTGGGATTAACTCTGTTAATCCGGGGAATTGGTAATGGTTTGAGCTAATAGATTTCTATATAATTGGAACAGTTTTAATATAGTTTTAAATAATAAACGACTTAAAAAGTATATAACAAAAAGTAACCGTTTTTGAAAAAAAAGTAACTTTTGCGGCCATTTTGTAAAAAAAGTAACTTTTAGTAATAAAAGTGACTCATACCTAGCCCTGCCTTCGAATGACAAGTCTGTGTCTTAGGTGACACCTACGTTATTATTTTAGCCGTCGTAGATGCATAGCTAGTGCGGTGTTTCCCCGACTTATCGTGTTTTCGTTAGTTAATTGGTTAATAATTGTCAGTCGAGTGCGTGCGAACATACATAGGTGTCATATTTCACACTGCCTTGTTGTTTATGTTCTAAATAACTAATTCAAAAAAATTAATTTTGTAACTTACATACATCTATCTATCTATATAAAAATGGATGTATGTGTGTATGTATGTATGTTTCCTATAGACTCCTAAACCGTTTGACCGATCGGAACCAAATTTGGCACAGTTATTATGTAGGTCCCTGCGCATGTTTTTGTATTGAAATAATGCAAAAATTCGCAAAGGAAAGGAAAGTTGATTTTGAGTAGCCTGCCTTCCTTTAAGGAATCTCGATAATCCATTCATGCGCGTCCCCATGGGACGCGCATGAATGGATTATCGAGATTCCTTAAAGGAAGGCAGGCTACTCAAAATCAACTTAAAAAACTTTAATGAATGCTGTCAAGCTGTCAACCGATCGACAATGCAAATACGCGTGCACGTGATTTACGTTTCTATTTGACCAATCTTAACCAAATTTGGTGTAGAAGTTATTTACAACGCTACGAAAAACATAGGCTACTTTAGTACCTTGGAGTGAGTCCGAAGGCCGAACAAGCACGGTCTACACGTATGCCTGTGATACCCTTGAGTGAGGCCAAAGGCCGAACAACCACATTAGACACGGTCTAGATGACTGTGCAGGCTAGTAGTATATTGCTAAATCACTAAAATTATTTGAATATATAACTCCATAATTTGTATTTGTTATATGGATGTTCATACCAGTACTGAACAATACGTGTATGTATAGTTTCAGCCATTGCAGGGGCTATGTAAAAGGAAAACAAACCCCCACCGCCATACTTCTGTGCTTCAAAATTTCTTGCTTGTTGAATGGGCATGTCCTATATCTAGTAAATACATGATCGAAGTTCCAACCTACCTTGAGAACGCCGAGAAGTGAAGTGGATGGTAAAATGAAAAGGAGATGCATTTTATAAATATTTTATTGTTAAATGACAAAGAACAAATTTAAAATGTATTTGAATGTATAAACAAATCAATCAATGGTTAACAAAATAAAATGTATAAATATTTAAAATACAAATGCATGTAAGTTTCAACTTGGCCGTTATTAATACTGTTTGTGGCTTTCAATATTTATCCACTTATTAAAGAATTGGGAGAAAAATAGTTAAATCGCCAAACGTTGTTGTCGTCGCAATTTGGAGGAGAAACACAACAAAAACCAATGAGTAGGTAATTTGCAGTGCAAAAAGATAAAATTTTATGCAATATTAAGTTGAATAGTTTTGTGCCCATAGTTCATAGTCAAGCTAAATTACACTAAGTTTGTTTTATCCTATAAGTTTTCCTAATTATGTAAATAGTAGAATATATGTGAATAGAGATGCTTAATATGTTGATATATGCTCTCAAATGTTATGATAAATAGACAATTAAGTTTATCCTTGATTTGTATTAGTTGATCCCACGGTCAGGCACAAAGGCCATAGCAAAACATCACATAACAGAGACCACAGCATCGACAATACTTCAAAATATTGCCGCAAAACTAACAATCGGGGTGTGGCGGGGGGTTTCGTCAAAATTAAAAAAAACAAAAATAAAAAATAAAGAAAATACTTTTTAATAATTAAATGTATAAATAATAATAATAATAATCAATATTGAAAAACCTGAGAAGCTAAAGCAGCTCAAAAATATAATATAAAAAAAAGTAGTAGATAATAATAATACAATAATAAGCAAAAGTAGCGAATACTTAATACAAAATACTGCAACATTTTATTTAACAGAGACTATTCAAAGATGGAATCGAAAGTGCTTTCTTTTTATATTTTCTAATTGGACCCTACGATTTATTTTTTGTAAACCTTAAAACGGAACGTTATTGTCAATTTATAGAAGCGAAAGAGTTGCGGTGGTGGTGGTTAAAATTGACGACGTGTGTAAAATACATAATCAAAAGGAATACTCTCTGTTAATCACACTTAAAAAATATGGAAACTTATTACAAAAAGTTCTTTTTATATACGTTTTATAAACGGCGAAAGACGTTATGTGCGTAGTAAGTAATAAAAAAGGATGATGCAAAAAAATGATTATATAAAAAATAGATTTATAACGACACACTTAGTAAATGTAGTAAGTATGTAAAGTACCTAACATATATATTGACTTTTAAATTTGGCAATGCATGCATGCGATATGTCGGCGCAACGATAGATAAAAATTTTGATTCCAATGATGTAACCATGATGTAAAATTTAGATCGCCGCACGTGTTTTTTTGTTTGTTTGTTTCTATTTGTATGATAATAATGATTGTCAAAGTTTTTTTATGTATAATGTATATACATATTATATAAGATAGAGATACGCATATATCATATAATTTTTAATATAAAGACAAGATGCGGGCGTACGTCGGATAAGAAAATATCAGAGATTCATTAAAATATACAAACGTACGCCGGCTCCTTAATATGAATCTTTCTCAGATCTAAACGCATGAGAAACGTCCATATTTTAGGGTACAACTACACCCTGTAATACCCTATAACTATCACTGGCTAAATTTATTTCCTACTAAAATACTACGTCACTAAAACTTATAATACTATCAAGTCCACGACAACCTAACTATAATTCAGATACCTTTCTTCACATCGTAAATCCTTCGTGTTTCAACGCACGTTCCTTCTACAAAAATATTCCAAACAGTTTTAATAATAAACTCATCTCCTCATCTTTTTTTTGTTCCTTCAGCGAATAAATTAAAATCAGATTAAACCTTATAAAAGAATGTACATACAAAAGATAATAATATCGTGACGAGTAAATATCTCAGTTTTGTTTTTTCAATACTTAAAAAATACATCTCACGTTAAAGCCCTTTCAAAATACTGTCAATTTTAAACAAAAAACTTAAACAATAAATTTATAATAATAATAATAATAATTATTAATTGTTTGCAGTTGTAGTAATCCAGATAAACAATAATAAATTGTCTGTCTATATACACATACGTACATACAAACTAAACTTGATTTTTTAAAATTATTATAAACAAACAAAATATTATCAGTTACCGATTCATCGATATAAATTTCAATAAAATTTTATACCTGCCTCTGAAAACAGTCTGAAAAGTAATAAATAAGCCAAGCTTATGTAACAACGAGTAGGTAAATGTAAATATAATTAATTACTTTAGCTACCACTGAATGTGCCACCACGCGCACACGCGCCCTCATCCAATTTCTATAATAAAATACAGTGGTTGGAATGAATACTTAGCGTTACACGCTTCATTATATGCTCGATTTTGAAAACGACACTCGCAAATGATTCGACTCCGACAGTTGATAATTGTGCATTTTTATTAGGGCCGTCACCGCCTCGTCCATACTAGGCAGTTGAATTAGCGCCATTTTTCTATCTTTTCTGTAACAAATAAAAAAACATTAGATAATACGTAAATCTGTGCTGTAAAGTAAAAGAGATGGCAAATTGTGCAAAACAACATCAAATCTGCAAAGCGAGAGCGAGGAAATTTTCACTGCCGCGGTTCGAAGGGTTTTTGAAAATTTCATCCTACAACGTAATCATCGTAATAAAAAAACAGTTATAGTACAGGGAGTATATAGAAGAGGGAGCTGCCTGTCCTAATATCTATGACCTATTTATCACTTGCTTTTTGTACGCCATCCTCGAGCCATGTAATTAATAAATGTTATTTGATTTAATTCGGTATACGGACTATACCCTGGTATAAGAAAAGGCTTTATCAATAATTATTATTATAGGCATTCTTGACCAAATCGAAAATTTGAATTCATAAAAGAAACTTCTTTTTTAAAAACAACGTGCGGTAATTAGTCGACATTTTTGTAATTAAAATATTTTCAAAAAGATTAATATCTATGCTAAAATAATTGGATTTTAACGATTAGTGCAAATGCATACAACATAATTATTCTTTAAATTAACAAAATCCGGAATGAACACAAAAATTATGAAACAACTTTTCAATATTTCTACTTTTATTCTGCCACGTTCAGACCGACACCTCTGTTTAGTTCATTCATTTACTACTAACTTGATCTTGATTCGGTGAAAGATAAAAAATATGATGTCGAAAATGACCACTTAAGCGAGACTGAAGGCTGAGTTAATTATCACTGCCAGACTGGTCAAGTGGAGGTATTAGAGAGGTGGTCAGGAAGACCGTACTGCCTAGTTTCTGATATTTAAAATTAAATAATACCTACTATATGCAAAATTTTCCTCTAAATTCAGTGTTATGAATAATTTTCAAGCAACACAGAAAATTTTAATCAATTGTTAAACCTAATTTTCACAAATTTTAAAATTTAAACATTTTTCTGAATTCAACTATGGATTTGCTACAACTTTTGTCTGCAAAATTTTCCTCTAAATTCAGTATTTCGAATAATTTTCCAGGAACACAGAAAATTTTGATTAATTGTTAAACCTAATTTTCAGGAATTTTAAAATTCAAACATTTTTCTGAATTCAACTATGAATTTGCTACAACTTTTGTCTGCAAAATTTTCCTCTAAATTCAGTATTTCGAATAATTTTCCAGGAACACAGAAAATTTTGATTAATTGTTAAACCTAATTTTCAGGAATTTTAAAATTCAAACATTTTTCTGAATTCAACTATGAATTTGCTACAACTTTTGTCTGCAAAATTTTCCTCTAAATTCAGTATTTCGAATAATTTTCCAGGAACACAGAAAATTTTGATTAATTGTTAAACCTAATTTTCAGGAATTTTAAAATTCAAACATTTTTCTGAATTCAACTATGAATTTGCTACAACTTTTGTCTGCAAAATTTTCCTCTAAATTCAGTATTTCGAATAATTTTCCAGGAACACAGAAAATTTTGATTAATTGTTAAACCTAATTTTCAGGAATTTTAAAATTCAAACATTTTTCTGAATTCAACTATGAATTTGCTACAACTTTTGTCTGCAAAATTTTCCTCTAAATTCAGTATTTCGAATAATTTTCCAGGAACACAGAAAATTTTGATTAATTGTTAAACCTAATTTTCAGGAATTTTAAAATTCAAACATTTTTCTGAATTCAACTATGAATTTGCTACAACTTTTGTCTGCAAAATTTTCCTCTAAATTCAGTATTTCGAATAATTTTCCAGGAACACAGAAAATTTTGATTAATTGTTAAACCTAATTTTCAGGAATTTTAAAATTCAAACATTTTTCTGAATTCAACTATGAATTTGCTACAACTTTTGTCTGCAAAATTTTCCTCTAAATTCAGTATTTCGAATAATTTTCCTGGAACACAGAAAATTTTAATCAATTGTTAAACCTAATTTTCAGGAATTTATAATTTAAACATTTTTCTGAATTTAACTATGGATTTGCTACCACTTTTGTCTGCAAAATTTTCCTCTAAATTCAGTATTTCGAATAATTTTTTAAGGAACACAGAAAATTTTAATCAATTGTTAAAACCTAATTTTCAGGAATTTTAAAATTTAAACATTTTTTGAATTCAACTATGGATCTGCTACAACTTTTGTCTGCAAAATTTTCTTCTAAATTCAGTATTTCGAGTAATTTTCCAGGAACACAGAAAATTTTAATCAATTGTTAAACCTAATTTTCGGGAATTTTAAAATTTCAACATTTTTCTGAATTCAACTATGGATCTGCTACAACTTTTGTCTGCAAAATTTTCCTCTAAAATCAGTATTTCCAATAATTTTCCAGGAACACAGAAAATTTTAATCAATTGTTAAACCTAATTTTCAGGAATTCATAATTTAAACATTTTTCTGAATTTAACTACTATGGATTTGCTACCACTTTTGTCTGCAAAATTTTCCTCTAAATTCAGTATTTCGAATAATTTTTCAGGAACACAGAAAATTGTAATCAATTGTTAAACCTAATTTTCAGGAATTTTAAAATTTAAACATTTTTCTGAATTCAGCGATGGATTTTCTACAACTTTTGTCTGCAAAATTTTTCTCTAAATTCAGTATTTCGAATAATTTTTCAGGAACACAGAAAATTGTAATCAATTGTTAAACCTAATTTTCAGGAATTTTAAAATTTCAACATTTTTCTGAATTCAGCTATGGATTTTCTACAACTTTTGTCTGCAAAATTTTTCTCTAAATTCAGTATTTCGAATAATTTTTCAGGAACACAGAAAATTGTAATCAATTGTTAAACCTAATTTTCGGGAATTTTAAAATTTAAACATTTTTCTGAATTCAACTATGAATTTGCTACAACTTTTGTCTGCAAAATTTTCCTCTAAATTCAGTATTTCGAATAATTTTCCAGGAAAGCAGAAAATTTTAATCAATTGTTAAACCTAATTTTCACAAATTTTAAAATTTAAACATTTTTCTGAATTCAACTATGAATTTGCTACAACTTTTGTCTGCATAATTTACCTCTAAATTCAGTATTTCGAATAATTTTTCAGGAACACAGAAAATTTTAATCAATTGTTAACATACTTTTCACAAATTTTAAATTTTAAACATATTTCTGAATTCAACTATGGATTTGCTAAAACTTTTGTGTGCAAAATTTTCCTCTAAATTCAGTATTTCGAGTAATTTTCCAGGAACAGAGAAAATTTTAATCAATTGTACAACCTAATTTTCAGGAATTTTAAAATTTAAACATTTTTTGAATTCAACTATGGATTTGCTACAACTTTTGTATGCAAGATTTTCCTCTAAATTCAGTATTTCGAGTAATTTTCCAGGAACACAGAAAATTTTAATCAATTGTTCAACCTAATTTTCACAAATTATGAAATTCAAACTATTTTCTGAATGCAACTATGGATTTGCTACAACTTTTGTATAGGGTCCTCTATAAATTACTTCACGCTCCTAGGGGGGGGGATTCCGACCCTTGTGACGATGTGAGACGATGGGGGGCGGGTTCAACAATTGTGACGTCACAAAATACATAGATTAAATATTTTATTAAAAGTATTTAAAAAAACTCCATTTTGAGTGGCTATGCCACTCAAGCCAGTGGTGTAGCTAGGAGGGGGCGGAGCGCCCTTCATAGATGTTTCCTCTAGGGTGCTACCCCTAAAAAAAAAAAGAAATTTGAAAAATTGGGGGGTTCAAGGAGGGGGTCTGGGTTTGTGTGACGATGGGGGGGAGGGGGTTAAAAATTGCTTAAAATTGCGTGACGTAATTTATGGACGACCCCTAAAATAAAAAAGATTTGCAATATATTTATGCAGTGATTCATAACCTTTTTGAAGTTACGGGTCACTTTTGGTAAGAAAAATTTGTGGAGCACCAAAATCTCTAATTGCACCCTCTAAAAATTTGCTAAAATCCCATAGCGTCTTAGGGATTTCAGCCTTCCAGTGCAGCTTTTGGCTTGTAACTAGCTTAATTTAATTTTTACGGAAAATTCCCATCAGATCAAAATGAAGGGAAATCTTACATCATTTTAGTCCTGTATTAAAATCAACTCCAGAAAGGCGATATAAGATTTTTTTTAATAAATTGAAATTAGAATAGCTTTTAAATAATTCATTTTCATCTTAGGGGCCGTTCATGTATTACGTAAGACGTTTTTTCCTACTTTTAGACTCCCCCCTTCCCCCTAGTAAGAAAAAATAAGAAAATTTATACCCCCTCCCCCCCTCACTAATCTTACGTAAGATAAATTATTACCCAATGAGAAGTCAGATAATATATTAAACATTAAAAGTGAAATTAACGAAGATATTATGTTTATTTTATATTAAAAAAAATGTTATTCACACAAATTACTTTATAGTGTAAGAAAATTGCAAAAAAAAATCCAAAATCGGTCTTCTGCGATTTTTCGACGAATTTCGTTAGGTAATTGTATAATAAAAATCGTCCTCTAGGAACCCTGAGCTTCTTACCGAATTCTTCGTTTGCAGTTGAAATTTTTTTATGAAGGAGTGAAAATTATGTTTTTCGGTAAAATATTTTTAAACAAATTTCTATTTCAGCTATATTGTTATATCATATAACTCATTAAAAAAATTAAAAACACTTAAGGCTGCCGTCCTGGCAGTGTTTAATATAATATGGGAAATTTGTCGAGATTGCGGACGCACTAGGTAAAAAAGTATGCACTTTTAGGCAACCATTTTATGATCATCGTAAAGCTAAAACTTGGCCCTTGGATCTGATAAATTTTTAATTCCAATTAGAAATATTGAAATTTTTGCTGTAAAGATGCTCTATTTCACAGCGCAAAAATGTGACCGTGCAATAATTTTTATAATCATTAGATCATTACAGTTATAATTACAAACTTGAAAAGTGTTTCACATCCAGGACAAATGCTTGACCTAATTTGAAAAAAAAATTGGTAGAATTATATGCATTTTTCTAGAAGATACTGCGTCCGAAAATAATAATAATTTTTTCTTGTTTTGAACGATTTTTTGAAATGGTGAGCAGAGTTCTGTTGCATTTCTAACGAAGTTAGTTGGATCTCGGTTAACATAGTTTGTCTATTCTATATCAGAATTACTTCTTACGGTTTATTGTTCATTTGTCTAATGGTATTTTCAATCGCCCACGCTTAGGACGGCAGCCTTAAAATATTTTAACAACATCCTCGAAATCATGAAAAGAAGAGCTTCCTAAAAATGGTCAGGGAGTTCTAATTTTTGGATATTTAAGGTTTGTGGTCCTAATAAAAACTCTGGGTTGGTGACTTCGGCGAGCGCCCGGAAGTGCCGCCATTTAAAAAAAAATGGCGAAAACAAAATGTTTCCTCGCAATATTTCCTTACCAGTTGACTTTAGGACGAAAATGACTTCTATAAATCTTACAGAGAATAAAATTTACTACAACTTCTATCTAAGTAAGTTATTTTTCTCTAACTAATAAGTCTAATAGTTTGTTGCTGAGCGCCAGCATTATTAAATAGAGCACATTTTTGAAAATTTCAATGACGTTCGATTTTGACCTAACTTTTTTATAATAAAAATTTTTTTTACATATTTTTTATAATATATAGAGTATATATTCATAGACTTTATCATATAATAGACTCTTAGAGAGAGTAACCAAAAATTATTAAAATATGTCTTTTTCAATTCTACTATAAAAACGTTCAGCTTTCCGAATCTCTATAGGAAATTTGTCGATTTCAGGTGAATAAATTCGTGCTACTCCCGAAAATGTGATTTTATTCATTTCGAACGTAAATAATTAATAGTATTGTGTTTCACATTAACATTAATACCAACAGCATCTAAATTAAATTAAATAATTTTCAAATTTTGAAATTTAATTAAAAAAATAAAATCTTACGTAAGAAATTGTCTTGACCCCCCTTCCCCCGAGTAAGAAAAAATAAGATGTCAGCTACCCCCCCCTCCCCCTAAACGTCTTACGTAATACATGAACGGCCCCTTAAGTGAATTCTTCAAAACTCCTTTTGTAGAACATTTTGTGCCCTTTAATTTTGGTCCAATGATTTTCCGTAAAAATCAATTCAAGCAGTTATATGAAAAAAGAAACTCATTAGAGGAACTAAAATCGTGAATTGCGGAAGAAGCCGATGCCACCCTGTATACAATTTTCTCCAGTTTCTGTTGTTTTGCACAATTAAAATAATATAAAATTTAAACAAACAATTTGAAATAAATTGATGTTTTTGAATAATTTTCCTATTCACCGATATCATCTCAAACATACAAAATCATATTGCTACTTACGGGAAGAACTTGAAGGCCTTAACATTAAAGTTGTTTGTGGTAAAAGCATCCTTGATATCTTCTTCGTTAATTGTAGCAGGGATGTTGCTCAGATGGAGCGTCGACGAAGGTGGATAAATATTTTGGTAATTTTTAGAGCCCGGTTTCTTAAATCGGTGTAACGGACTCTGACTGTAGTCCTTCGTGAGACCCGCATCCGGTTGTCCTTCTTTAGGCAATTGAACGGACTGATGTTTGCTCAACATGACGCGAATGTTTTTGCCAAAAACTCGTAACTTATCCATGTGCGTTATAGCTGCAAGAACAAAATCGAGATTAAAATGAGATAAACAAAATTGGTTCGAGCATCACAAACCTAAATGAGCCTGATGTGGTTCTGCTAACTGAACCAAGGCGGAATCCTTTTTGTTGTACAGTATTTTAACCCTTTGCACATCGCCATAAACACCTAAACATATTAAAATAAAAAATATAGAAAACCCAAATTGTAAATTTTAAGTTGTTCATAAAATTATTTAATGATAAATCTACAGGGTCCGTCAATTGTACAGATTCTGCTTAATTTAACCTTTATGAAACCAACAACATTTAAATCCCCCCCTCCCCCCCACTTACTAACTTAACGTAAATTCTTCTGAACTACGTCGAGTTTGTTTATTAACTTTAGAGACCAATTTTGTTGTTAAAAAAATTAATTCAAGGATCAAGTTAAGTAAATTTTAAACAAAAAGTTTATATAAAATGGGTCCACAAAAGCTACAGCACTATGGAACCAGGAGATTCGTTAACCATAAAAACATATTTGGACTTGGTGAAAAAATTTCGTTGTTTTTGCAAGCTTAAGGAAAACAGTGCCCTCCTGGGTGGTTTCGAATTATTCAAGTAACTGGACGAACAGATTTTTATTATCATGTTATGCGCCATTAGTGAATTTTGGAAATCTTTCCTAGTTTTCTTATTTTAATAAATTGTCTTTTTATTAAATTTTAATGTTAAGAATACTATACTTGATCAACTTCAACCCTGTATTCATTCACTTATATTTCAAGTTAATTTAATGTATAAATTGTACAAAAGCACAAATACATAGGAAAACAAGCTAACTTCAATTTTTTATTGTAAAATAAACTCACATAAAAGATAACAAATCACATCTCTGAAATAGGCCTACATAAAAACTCAATATCGCCATTAAGTACTTTCTTCTGGTCGGACTTTTATGTCTAATTTGATTTCACTTTTATTTAAAAAAATGCAGAATTTTGAATGTAAGTGACGAACATTGTTTTTTTTCCTCATTAATCTGTTAATGTTTCGCCTGAATTTATTATGCTTGTCAACAATAAAAATCTGAAATTAACATGCTAGTGTTGCTTTTGTACAATGTATTCATTAAATTAACTTCAAATATAAATAAATTACACATTGGTGAAATGCTTAAATAAAACTCCACGTTTAATATAAAAATTCAAGAGACAAATAAAACTGACAATTTTGCAAAAAGAGAACGTCGACAAAAAATTTTATTTTCACAAAGATCCTCTCCAAAATTTCGTTAATTTTTTTGTTCACTTATCATTGGAAAAAATTTCTTTGATTTAACCACATCATCTGTATCTCTTACAATAAAAGATACTCCGATAGAATTCTCTTTTGCAAAAAGAGAACATCGATAAAAAATGTTATTTACACAAGATCCTTTCCAAAATGCCAATATTTTTTTGTACACTTTTCATTGCAAAAAATTCGTATCAATTAACGACATCTGAATCTCTTAAGAGATATACCAATATTGAGCGCTTATAAAGGTTCCATTATTTAAAAAAAAAAGTAGTAAAAGTACGCAGCATAATTGAAATACTTGAAGTTATAAAACATTTTTAAATTAGCGCACAAGTTGGTAACAAAAAATGTTAACCCCCAAGTGTTTTGGATAGATATGGTAGGGATGTTCCAGAAAACTTTTTAATTATGACGTTAATTAATATGTACTTTTTTCAAATGGTACGATATATTTTTTACTCAATTGATAATGAGAATTTTATCGACTCCTAAATTAAATTTAATTTTTTAATAATTTGTGAACACACAGAACGAAAAATTGTAGTTTCATTTTTGTGTCAGTGAATACACAAATCACACTTAATAAAACATTTTTTAATCAAGAGTTTTTTTAATTTTGTCTAAATTACAATGAAAAATAAAAAATTTTTTATAAAAACTCTCGACATATTTTGCATTACTGCAAAGTAAACAAAATTCTTTGTTGTGCGAGTATTTTTTTCAGGATATTACAATAGAATATTATTGAAAACGCATTTTTCAAGGTGTAATCCCATTGTCTCTATAAAAAGTGTATGTAGGTGGACAAATTTCGCCCTTATTGAACTTGGAAAAATTCAATAGGAACTGTAAGCTGTGCAAAATAAAATTGGGTATCATTTTTTGGTATCCGTTGCGCGCCGCTAATTTTGAATACCTATTTTAAATTGTCCTAAATTACAAAATATTTTTATTTGTCACTTCAAAACTAACAGAAAAATTGTGAAGGAACCTTTTGGTTATCGAAATACATTTAAACATTAAATCGTACGCTGCCAGGAATGGCAGATACTTGGCGCACAATTTGATAGCAAAAAATGACACCCCAAATCTTATAACCGCACTAAACTGAAAAACAACGAAATTAATTCACCCTGTAAAAGTAATAAACACTTTGTTGCAATCAACGGGGAAAAATTAAAATCAAATAAATTTTGTACGAATTATTATAGCACCGGAGTGATTTGCAGTGCAACCATTTAAGTGGTTAATGGTTCAATTGCGGATTCATGTTTATATAAACTTGGGTGTTTAAAATTGACCCAGTTACATCTGCCCTAAAAATTCATTAGGATTGTTGGTTTGCGCGTAAAGAAATGCTAAATAACTAACACGAAAGTTACTGTTTGTGATCTTTTAACATTGTAAGAAACAGACCATGAAATAAAAGCGCGTCGACGTTTCGAGAGCCGTCGCCGTTCTCAGACACCAAAAGCGTTATTCCATAATCTCTTCCCAACAACAATCCGTATAAATACGCAAGAATTAAAAAAAAAATTACCAAAACAATTATTACATCGAAATTACTGTTACATGCAAAATTCAACGAAACGGAAACGAAAAAACTAAAAAATAATTCTACCAATCAGGTCTCTAGATAGACACTATTTTTATAAAATTAACATAACAAAGAGACAATTCTAAGCAGTAAGCTTCTCTTTTTAAATTTTGACGGTTAAAAAAATAAGTTTTATGAATAATACAAAAAAATAAATGACCGAAACTTGAAATCCAATTCGCTTTATTAACATTGAGTAATTTATTATTATTATTTAAAAAAAAGCAATCGTTTGTTATTTGATTATTGTTATTATTATTAGCAAAATTAGAGAAAAAGGAATTGGATTTTAAACAAACATAAGAAAACTCTGTTATCTTATCTTTTATAACAATAAAAAATAAAAAATTTTATTTAACAACAAATAATAGGCAACATCACTTTGGTTAGTAAATTCAAGAAAGATAAAAGAGCAGAGTTTTTAATGGCTAAATGATATACTTAGTTGACAGTAGCTGTGCACACGTACCAAATAGGGTAAAGAGAGCGTCAGGCGTGACCATCTACGGAAAGAGAAAGATGACAGTAGTATGTAATGGTAGCACACACAGAAGAAAAATTTTGCGCCATAAACAAATATGGCACCAAAAAATTTTTAATTACTTAGCACTACAACATTAACGTCGTGCTGAGATAATTAAAAACCATTAAGTAGTTTTAAAAATTACTTAAACTTTTTTAATAAAAAAAATAAAAAAATTTAATACAGTTCACACAAGTCCGATTCAACAAAAAAAGTTATTGATTGATTTAAAAGAAACTTAGTAAGACTGAAAAAATAAAAATGCTAAAGTCAAAGAGTTCACAACAGTAAATTAGTATTGTAAAAATACAAATGTATTAGCAAGTATTTTTATTGTGAACTGTACAAGTATGATTCCTAGTCTATTCCTTTCAGTTTATCCATAGGCTAATATAAAAATTGTTGAAAATTAAAAAGAAAAACTACAAAGGAATAGATTTAATAAGCTGAAAACATCTGAAAGCAATGTAAACTACTTGAAACGTTTAAAACTCAATGCATAACAAACTTTTGATCTTACCTCTTCGTTCAAGTTGCTCACGAGCAAAACCGTCGCTAGCGAAAGTCCAGGATTAGTGAGGCCTCTTAAACCGGCAGTGGCTTGCCCAAGGGTGAAACTCCCCAAGACGGGAAGACCTCCACCGACACCGGTGTAAGGCGACGCTAAAGGAGAACCGAGGCCGGGAATAAAGGGCGACGCTAAAACTCCCGGCGCACCTGCCAATAAGGAATCTGTAAATTTACACAAAGTTCGATTTTTTCAGCAAAAACCGAAAGGGATACTTTACCTGTCAATCGGTCTCTTGTTAATCGCGGCTGTGTCGCAAGTAATAACAAATCGGCGCCTAAACCCGCGCCGAGTGAGCCACCAAGCGACGCCAGTTGACTGTCCGCGTCTCCAGATGGTAAGTTGGGATTCGTAAAATCGCGAGATTTATCGTTATTATATTTTACATTTAAAGAAGACATTTTGGAATAATCGATTCGAAGTGTACAGCAACTGTTGTAAATATTTTGGCCGTCTAACGATTGTTTTGCGGTTTGTGCCGATTGAGTATCCGGATATTGAATAAGTGCTTGGAATGAATCTAAAATAAGAAGGACGTCTGATTAAAACGGCCCCCTCGATTCCAAAACCTGTACTTACTATTTTTGGTGAACGTGACGATCTTTAAAACTTTACCAAAGCGTTGAAATATCTAGGAGAAAGAAATATAATTTCGGGCATGGAGCTTAAATGGATTTGTATACTCACCACATGTAAAATATCTAAGCTGATGGGATAAATCATGTGTTCTATTATCACACGTAGAACTGTATTTGGACCACCCTGTATTTGTATTTCTTGACCGTTGGTTACAGTTGAGGGGGGAGTTGGGATTGGCGTGCTTCCGGGCTGCGTTACGGATATAGCTTGAGCGGCTTGAAGAGCGGCCTGTGCAGAAGCATTCTGTAATAGAATTTACTCGTTTTTGATAAAAGTAAAAGAGCAACATTGTGGACCAGACAAGAGCGAAAGGGGGGGAAAGAATAACAAAGACCGCGCTGCTTTGTAAGTGTGGGGTATTTATTCCAGTGCGTGTGGAGGTTTACCGTGGTCATGTCCAAAAATGATGAGGAGATTGACTTCAAATTATGAAATTATGTCGATAACATAGGCAAGGAATTGCTCTACGTTTTATTGGTACCTCGAATAATCGAAAACTCCCGATTATACAGAATTTTTGATATTACAACAACCACAGGCAAAGAGGCGTACATAAAGAAAATATTATGTCATCGGCATAGCTTGTATAATGTGGATTTTATTGGCGCTTCGAATAACACGGTAGATTGTTTAAAGGTTCGGCTCGGTTAACGCGGAAGATCTTAAACCGAGAATCGTATAATCGGGGATCCATTGTTATTAGAAATACTAGTCTCAAAATAATTAGCGTGATCAGCGTTAAACAATTTAATTTGGCATCCCTAAAAATACCCTCTAAGTTTTCAGCATCAGGCTATGTATGTCTGGAAGGCGATCCGAAGAACCACCGATACGTAAATTTGCTGCTTCTCATTCATCACATACACAAAATAGTTATTATTAAAATTAAACTAAATATAATTCCGAGTCCACACAAAAAAAATATCAGTTTTTAGCCCCTATAATTTTCGAGATATTACCCTCATAAAAAGACCTTTCTATAGAATTTTGCCCAAAACAACTTATGTTAGTTGTACAGATAATAAAATTATACATAAAAGTAAAAAATTTAAATGCAGTAATTCATGCGACTTTCCGAAACGCAATAATTTTCAATAAATTTTTGCTGCGCGTTGTAAAATTTAACATTTTCGAAATAATTTTAATCCTGGACAACCTATCAAGAAAAGTGATATATCAAAGTTGTACAGAATTTAATTCTGCGCTATTTATATTTTATAGTAGTAGTTTCACAAAAAAATTTTTTTTAGATCTCCAAATCTCTTAGGGTCAGAACAATTTTTCTTTCTTCAATATTACACGGAATTTCCTGCACTTTAAATTTTGACTAATAGAATTTTGTAGAGCAATGCACAAAAATGAAGTAATTTCGAAAAACTTGCATCCTGAAATTACCTTTACAAAAAAAAGGTAAAAACTGATCAACTCTGAAATTCCACAGTTCGACCTCATTAATGATGTTCTATACGGAAATTTACATAGAATTTAGGGTAATTTCACTTATGGATGGGTCACTTGTGCGTCGGCCGAAGAGGAAAATATTCTACATCAAAGAAAAAGAACAAAATTATCTGAACAACAAGGAAACTTTAAAAACCGCCCTCTCCGGGTTAAAAAAATGTGATATTAATATAATATAAAAACATTTCGAGCACGCATTGTTGTTAAGAGAATAGTTTTGCCAATGGGACGGGGGGGGGGGGGTTTAAGACGACTCTGCACATTTTGAAAAATTGGTCTTATTACCATAGTGGCCTATCCACTAAGTAATCTTACATGCGTTGTTTACGCCCTAGATCGTTAATTACTTGACTATTTTGTGATTGGTTGATCGGTTGGTAACCATGCATGAGGCAGGTCAAATAAGTTCCAATGTAGTCGTGTGAATTCTAAGTTGTGAGTTTTAATGTGAGTTTATAAGTAAAAAAGAAAGTAATATTGATTTATCCAATACAGTCCACTTTGTGTTATCGAAAAAACAGAGCTAAGGGATGAACCCCCTAACTCCCCTTTATATACGACCCTGTGTATTACTAATAATAATCAACTACTACTTAGAACTTTTCGAATAATTGCTTTCATTATGAAACAGGCCAAGGTGTACGGTACTCAGGCGTCCCGGAAAACCGGTATTGTCCCAATTTCAAGGTTACTGTCTCTAGAGAGCTTCGCGGTCGAGATGTTCATTTCTCTCGGATTTGAAATTTCTTTAATATTTTAATTAAATTAATATTTCCTCACCCGGTCGAGTATCCTGTCGACAATTTGAGAACGATTAACATAAAGTTCCAAAGGTCGCAAATTTTTAAACTTAGTAATAAAATCATGTACCCAAACAGATCAACTTTGTCCTTACATTCCAACATAAAAATTAAAAACAACTTCAAAAAGTTAATCATAATTATCCAGATGAATCAATAAAATTCAAACAATATTTATACATATTTATACTTTTTCACAATGACCAACTGGATTGATCAAAGAAATACAAGAAAGGAATTTCCAGTAAAAATTACAACGTGTTGATGGTGTTGATACTTCGCCTTCTGCTTCGGTAATGATCATGGCTACTTTCTCCGGGTCATTTGTCAGTCTGTATCATATCCGCTCCTTATATAATATTTATGATGCAAAATATTGTATCGACGTGACTAGCTCAAGATCACCGTTACCGATTGATTACCAACGTAAATTGAAAATTAGATACTTTTTGCATTTAGGGCTCCTACCCAAGTGTTACGCCACTGGTGACAGACAATAATAATAATAAATTATAAGGTCTACAAATTGTGCAACTTAAATTTTGAGGATCTGTAAATTCTATGATACTATTAGAAAATCAAAACGATACCTGCGCCACCTCTTGTTTGTAAATAAACACAGGTTTAAGATCCCTTACCCTTAACATTTAATCCTCTACCCCCCTCCCACCCCAAGAATTACATCAAAATAATAAATTGAATTGACATTAAAATTGTTAATTGTAATCAATTTGAAGAAAGAAATCGAGCGAGATTCAAGCAAGACCTTCCGCCAAATTGTACTTATGAAAGCGATGCTTTTTATCCGACATAAAAAGCGGCTTTATTTTTTTTGATCCACCAATATTGACGATCGGTGGTTCGTTCATACAAAAACTAACTTTTTAATGATTTAAACGAAACAAATAGTACATTCATCCATTTTAATTTACACAGAAAAAATCAGCCTGCATTCGCATTTAGCTACAAAAAAAAATTTAGATAAACGCCGAACATCCAATTAGTATCCATTAGAGTACTTTTAGTAGCTTTTCACCAGACAATCTTCAATTACAATACAAAATAAAGCCTGAATGTAATAAAAAAAAGGGTTTTGTTATAATAATTTCAAAACATGATAAAAGAAAACCTAAATTTGCGAGTCGGGTGTTTTTTTACAGAAGAACAGAAAATAAAAAATGTAAGTTTAAACAATTAATCTGAAAATTGTGATGGAAATTCAACGTAGAAACGTACGTACCAATAAGTCACACATACACACTCAGAATTCTCAATATTTTAATTGCGTTTAAAAATTATTCTGTCATTCGTCAGTTAAAATCACGTTTTTCCGCATTCGAATTTACATTTCTAGCGCGTTACGCCGTTTTTCTTCGATAATTTAAGCAACGTACGTTTTGACCAATTAATTACTTTTAAACCATTCGTTCTTTTAAACGAGTTTTCAATTTGCTGTAAAATCTTACAATTAGTCTTGTTTGAATTACACTCGAGTTGAAATTTTCAATTAAAAAATAATACAAGTTCATTAAAATTAGCAGATGCCGCGCGGCGCCGCGCCGACCGCCTGATGCCCACATTCGATATTGCTATTGAAAGTTCCATTAACAATAGTAAATGTCAAAAGCAGTTGTTAGAAAAGGTGTTAAAATACACCTAACGATTCATTAAGGATTCGAGACAGCAATTAAAAGGAAGTGTTGCCGCAATCCTCATTAATTCCTTTCGCAACCAAACCGAAAACGCTACGAAAAAGAAGAAAAAGCGGAGAAAATAAAAAAGTAACGAGTTTCTTACTTAAATGAAACGAAATGGACCAAATCAAGTACATTAAACATTTAACAATTACGGAAAAATATACCAAATTATGTAAGAGATCTAAGGATTACGCGGCGATAAGAAAACTACAAGAAAAACTCGCGCGAAAAAGAAGTCGGTTATAAATTTTAAAAAGCTGTTTTAAAATATCGATTTCACAATCGAGTGCTCTACAGGTTTTCCGGTCGGAAAATGAGGCTTCAAAATAAGGAAAACTGCAATCGTTTCGTTCAATTTCTTAACACAATCTATAGGTGAACTTTCTATTACGACGGAGGAGCTTTCAATTTTTAAAAACCTCGTCCCTTATTTTCTCCACACCTTATATTCATTAAATTTTTCTTTTTCAACTTCCGCATCTTTGAAAACGTTCGTGTTGAATTTATACATTTTTATTGCAACTACAATTAACAATTTATTGCCCGCGAACATGACGAAAACCAGATTTTGACCTTTTCGAGAAAATAATATAATTAGTAGGCTTCGCGGCCAATAAATCGTTACTCGTAGTTGAAATCGATCACAAACTCATCAGCATTAGTTGTAAGTAAGAAAATTATTGTAATTTTTTTTTATTAGACAAGATCACGTCAAGGCAGGTTATAAAAATGTGGAGTTGAAAAAAATTAAATTATAATTATGCCGCGCCAGACAATTGAAAATTTAAAAAAAGAGAACGCAGTGTGTAGTCCTACACAGTTGGTAAATAGCCTGGAGCAATTCTAGTTTTCCATAACAATACACGTTGATGAGCAAGTTGAGAATTGTCGGTAACAATGTGTTGACACGAAGCAGGGCTGCGCTAATCGCTGGAGACGACACAAAATGCCGGAAAATCACTTTTGTGGCATGAATGGCTGATAGCGTGACTGTTATCATTAGGAATATAAATAGGGAAGTGCACAAATGCAAATCGCAACATATTTTTAACAATGCAACAGACAAACGAGCCTCATTGTCTTCGTTAGCGCGCAAACGCCATAGTAAAAGGACTAAAGGACTAATAAATGCAGCACTTATTTTAATATTAATTTCATAATTAACAGGCACACTGGCATCAAAACGAGAGTGCAAAAATATTTTAAACGGGTCTTCCACAACGATGTAGCCCCCTCGCAATATGAAAATATAATATTATACCATAAGAATAATATTGAAATACAACATAAAAACTACCGTAGGTGATTCAGAATTACATTTCAAACCACTTGCGTCATTTTACAATTCAAAAATGTATAAAAAGATGTATAATATTTAGAAGACTTGTCGCTTAACCAGCAACAGCGCCGTAGGTGGTTTTTTTTTGGAAAACATCAAATTGAATTTGTATTAAAAAGGGAAGATTTCTGCAGGCCCCAAAAATTTAGGACAGACTGACAAGTGGAGAATGTTGTCAAATCCACATTAAGCATTTTAAATCACCGGGAATCGAGCTCAGCGACGACCATTCGCCGCGGACTATATACAGTGTGTCAAAAGTATGGAAAAATTTACCAATATCTGTATATTTAATGATCTCAATACTGGGCTACAAATCAATTACATATTTAATCAAGATAATGATCTGAAGCATAAAGCCTATATAACGGGACGTGGATCCTTTATAGCACACTAAAATATTTGAAAATTTCTCCTCTAGCCCAGTTAATCATGTCGAATATTTATGCCATCACCTTGACAAAAAAAAAATCAAAATGATTCAAAAACTACTCTTAAGAACGAACGGTGGGATAAAATCCCGTCTTGGGTGACACGAAATTTAGTAGAATCAGACAATCCCACTACATATTAAACACTTCTTTACCTGCGTTTTTGAATTTTTTAAATTGGGATGTCGGATACTTTACACGCGTATAATATAAATGTGCTTTTTTCGTATTTTATTTTTTAAGCAAATGTGTTTGAATTTTTTGAATATAAAAAGTTGAATTGTAAAAAGATATGTTTATAATAAATTGATATTGAATTTTTTATTTTTAATATTATGTAATTTAGAAAAGTGATATCGTTTTTTTTTGCTAAAAATTGCTACAATTTTGTATATTCGAGTACCCCACACTTTGATGTAAAAGCTTTGATTTTATAACACAAGATTCACCAACCTTACGGAAGTTTTGGAAACGCCACACGTAGTTAAAAAAACTATAACAGATGGTGGTTCTGTTAAATTGTAGTACATAATAAATTGCTTTAGCACCAATACTAACTAGAATTTCCAATAATAAAACAATTTATTACGCTTTTCAATTTAATAATGCCATACGGTATAATTCAATTAATTACACCAGGCATTTCCAAAACTTCCATAAGGTTGACGTATCTGACGTACCGGGGACCGAGGTATTAACGGTCGCGATATTCCGTCCATCAATGTAAACCAAGATTTCCCGCTATGTGAAAAACCGCACGAGCATACATACGCCAATGGCAAAAAGAGTTTAAATACCTGGGCAATTTTAGAAGAAATAATAAAACAGGAAACTTCCTTTATCAATGAAAACAAGTAAAATGCAATAGAATAGAAAAATAATAAAAGACTTACGGCATTCGAATGTGTTTGGTCAGTTTTCAACTCTTTGTGATTCGAGTATTGAACATATACAGCCCGTCCACGTAATTGCGCCATACAATTAGCGAAGTAACCAACCATCGACGTGGCCGAGGTTTCTTCTCCCATTTCAAGAAAAGCTTGATTTTTACCCTTAAGCACCAACACATTGGTAACACGTCCGAAAGGTATACCTAAGTGGATTATTTCGGCTTCTGTGACGTCGTTTGGAATGTTGCGAATATGTATAACACGGGACGGTTTGCCTACGTTTTGTTCTAATTTTACCTAAAACAAAAATAAACACATTCACTTTTTTTCTAAGTTTCAAAAAATTCAAAATCAAAACAAAAGAAGCTCTAGTATTAGCAATTGTCGAAAAAAATAAGCGCACATGAGCCATAAGCGTTTGGCACAACACAAAAAGTTTTCGTCTTTCATCTTAATCTTCGAATCCAATTTTTTTGGAACCGGTAATGCTGCAGCTTAATGACAAAATCTTGCACTAATCGATATATTCATCAACTTTCTTTCATCAGTTCCTTCGGACTCGCTCATTCGTCGACGGTTTTCCTCTTCTTCAATTTTGGCCAAGACGGATCTTAAGCGTGCCGACCTTGTCCAAAAAGTCCGAAACTCTTTCGTGCTCCAGATTTAGGATTTGAAATAATTTCTTAGAAATGAATAATATCCTATTAAATTCGTATTGAATATCGATCATAGAGCTTGCGGTGGTCAATAATTCAAACAATGCTGAAACGTTCCTACTTTCTCAATCATTAATCGCTTTATAGGAATGTCGATATTTTTTGACAATTTTCGACAGTATAATTCAGTCAATAAACGATCAAACTTAATTTTCTGGACCACGACGGATGAGTTTGACCACTTGGATTTTCCTATCTCCTCAAATCCTTGGCAATTTTCCTCAATATGAATTTCCTTCTCTTTCTTCGGTTCCATTCTCCAATTTAATGCATGCAAGAAGTAGAGATAGTTTGCAAGATTAAACAAGAATGAAGAGAAAATAATTGCAGCAGCAAAAATTATATTAACTTGCCCAGGTAAATTTAAATGTAAGTTTTTTTATAAAAACTAAAAAATATGAATATATAGTACATAAAAATCGTTGCGTAGCGGTTAGCAGCATATAAAGTCCTGCATTTTTCGACATATTTAATTAAAACATTTGTAGAACTTCTAAATCGATGATAAATATTTAAAACTCTCGTGATAAAAATTATTAGTAAATGATTTTCGTGCAGAAGGCGCTCAAATCATCTATTGAAGTGGGGCTATTAGTGTCCAAAGTTTTTATTATTATGATGTAATTTTGACAAAAAATTTTAAAACCAAATTTTAATTAATAGAAATATAATTAAAATTTATTTGAAATGAAAACAAATTTAATAACATAAAATAATAGGAGTTGAAACATAAATAAAATTTCAATTATATTGCTATATTAAATTTTGATTTTCTATGTCATATGCATGTATCATGTATACGTTGTTGGAAAATTAACGCTAACATGACTTCGGGGCATCTGCTAGCAAAAGTTAAATAAATTTAAACAATAATCTGAAAATAAATATCGAAAAACATTGGAAGCAAAATCTTAACAAAAAAGCACTACCATCTACAAACGTGATCCAAATTTACCTTTTTCGCATTTTCTTGATTATTATTATCGGCATGATTGGGAGCTGAGGGTGCCATGACTGATACGTTCGACTGCGATAGTAATTCGTCACTTCCTCTCTGTAACAAATTAAAATTTTAATAACGTAGTCCTACAACACAGTGGTAGGATTTTCAATTTTAAATCCTACTGCGAAAACGAGATAATCAAGTCGTGAAATAATTTAGAAATCAAACATTAGAAAATTAAAGAAAGAATCGCGCGCCGTAAGATCAAATAAAAAAAAAGCTTTTAATTATGAGCCAACAATAAGTTAAAATGAAAAAGACCGACAAAGTAAACTTTTTACTAATTACTAAAACAATTCCACACAGATTGTTCTGTAATTATTTGAATTAGAATTTAATTATGTTAAGGAGATTACACAAAGAACTTGGGAAAAAATAGAGCTATGCATGAGTGTTCTCCTCACTCCTCAATCGTGATGCTTCTTTGACAGAAGCGTCGTGACCCATCTCTTTCTATGCATGTGATGTGCGTTCAATTTATTTTCACAAACATAGAGGACCTACTTGTTTAACGTGGGCTCCGAACCACGGGAAGTGTAATACACTTCATTGCGAGATGGGCGCTCATGGCAAATTACCTCGGTGGTTTGCCATTGCCTTCCGAGGAGAAACGGTCAGAATAAAGTTTTTACTCTGCCCGGATTTGAACCGAGCATTTCGCATTAGCAGTAGGCGCACTTAACCACTAAGCTATGACCGTCTCTACTAAGCTATGACCGTCTCTGCATGAGTGTTACCGTAACTAATTTTATGTACACAGAAATAATATACAGAGTGGTTGCTCACAGGGGAATCACCGGCTTCTCACTGAGAAAATTTAATAATGGTTAGGAAAATAATTGTTGCGAACGATAACAATGTTGGTAAATTGATGTTGTCCGTACAACAAAACCATTTCTTTTATCGTCACAACTAACAAAATTTTGTGAATAACGCCATTTCCACAAACAATGTTATTAAAACCACTTTGTGGATGATACACTACAGCTTAAAAAGGGGACACATAAATGCCATGTTGTCATTGAGCACTTACTGTTGATAAACATAGTGTAATATATGGAGCCCAGGGGAAAGATTTGTTTGTTAACAGTATAAAAAATATTCTTATATGCGCATTTATAAAGCCGTGTTTTGGGAATAACAGTGCACCGCAGCAGTTCTCACTTGTTTAATTTATTTTTGTATCTACCTAATTTTCGGTTTCAAACAGTCACAACGCTGGATTCTGGATCATAGCTCATTTTAGAAGTAATGCTTGATTCGAAGCGGTTATCAAATTATTTGAGCCGATGTTTAGATTCCACGTTAAACTGTAAGTTCTTGTTTACGCTTAGGCAGTAAGCAACAATAACTGTATATTACCTTGGGGAGGGGGGGTGCAACAGGTTTACTGAGTAAGTGAAAAATTCTTTAAGAGATAATATCAACTGCGAATCTTCGTGTGAGAGGTTAACACGTTAACCGTTCAGTAATCGACGAATTAATTTAAAATTAATATGAAGGATAATCCCTTATTAATACATTAATATCAAATTCGGTATTTTAAAGCTAAGTTGTCGACTTGAAATTCATTTAAGAAGAATTAAATACAAAACTCTGATCTCCGTCAAGCCAAAGATTCTCAACTTCGAGACTACCTAAAAAGCTGAAATTTTGCACTGACGTAGGTTCGGTATTCCAGGTGGTCTAGAAGTGGCTGAACATTTATTTCTTGAAAGGGTAAATATTCCTAAAAATTTAAATACACCGGACTCAAAATTTCAATGAATTCCCAGCGATTTCGGAATAAATAATTCCAGAAATTCCCAAATAAATATACACAACCTTTTAGGGACCTTTTGAAGGCCGATCTTTTTTTAATCAAAATAAAAGTTACTTTTAGATATTTTTACCTTGACCCATGAACTTCCTTGCTGTGCGAATAAATAAAACTTGGAGGCTACTTCATATCGTCGTTTAACCCTAGAAAATCGGTGCTACCCGAACTGCACCACGGTTCAATGTCGTTTCGTAATCCCTTTGCTGAATTACAACACGAGCAGGTATCACAAGTAAACAAATAATATAAAGAAATAAATATACAAATATCCAAATTCCTTGCAATTTAAATTTCGAATTTATTATATTCGTGTTATAGCGAGGATTGGGTTCAAGCGTTATTGAGCGGCAGATGGCTTATTGGTGTGATCAGGGCCGTAGTCACCATTTTATTTAAAAGGATACAAGAACATAACACAGTCAAATTGGAATATAAAAAGTTACAGAAGTCCAAAAATAAATGAGCAAAGTTTAATATAAATGAATAAAGTTGGGTAGGGTTGAATTTTTGCAGTTTATAGACGATTTTGTGTACAAAACTTGATAAACGCTTCGATTATTTTATAATTTCACTGTAAACTCTTGAAAACGCAGGGATACGTGCGAAATACTGCCGATTTTAAAAATCCTTTTTTAATTATGAGAAGTTGAACCTTGTAGGATTTCAAATCCAAGCACAATGTTGGCGTTTAGCACCAGTATTAGTAAATGTTAACCAATAGATAGATATAACTCATTGATTAAGAATTATTTAAACTCCAGTATTGTGCTTGAATTTTTTAAAAATAAAACCACACCTTACCTGGAAAATTACAATGGATGTGGTGCAATTCGGACAAACTTAAAGATCAGGGTGGTGCAGTTCGGGTGCACCGAGAAAATCAGCAAATATGTCGAGCACATTATTACATTATAGGCCGAGCATATTATTATAACCGTAATCCGCCAGTCTGCCAATAATTAATAATCACCGATGGTTTATTCTAATTATTATTGCAGCACATAAAAAATACAACTGGGTACTTTAATTAACATTTTTCACAAGTGAATCTTTTATTTATAAAATTAGATATTTATATAATTAAGCGTAAGAAGAATATGGTTACGAAAGCAATGCATTGATTAAAATAATTTGATACAAACTATTTATTACAGGATGCTGCAGATAACCTTCAATGGAATATATACAAAGAAAATCTGTTTAAGAAATGACAAGAGAAGTGCAAAATTGAATGGTATACTAAACTGATGACCCCGTCACGTGATCGGTTAAAATTCGTGTTCGCACTGCTGAAATTTGCTTTGCGATTGACAGACAGCTCACAAATATTTTTTTTGTAAAATATTGTGGTGAATTTATAAGATTAGTACAAGATAAATTGCTGCTTGACACAATAAGAATACTCTTAATTCGATTTTTAAGGCTGCTTGGTAGGGCGTTCATCAAAAGGAATAGAAAGAAAATGCGATGGTGAATTTCTAACAATTTATTATGGAACTAGACTTTATGAATATGCTAATAATTTTAGGTCACATTTGTTAATAAAAAAATGCCAAAACAATGATGCTAAATTTCATGCGCCGTTGTTAAAAACTGTCAGGATAAAATTATACATCTTGGACAGAAAATAATGATAATCGCCTGCTAAAACTTCGGGCATTTCGAAGAGTTCCGTTTGGGATACCGTTTATGAGAAAGATCAGGAACTTTCCGGGCGGAATATGGAATTAATTCGGTTTACCAATTATTCAAAATAATTATTTGTTGCAGTTAGTAATTATTTTTAGAGCAAATTATTTTTCCGAGTGCTGCTTGTCGTGACTAAAATATCAACAAGTGTGGAAACGATTTCGTGCCACTTGTTTCATTCTAATTTGCACGATTTGGTACACCATGCAGACAAGTTCACGTGTTGAATGCTTTCCTCATGCTCGAAAGACCGAAACGAGGTCGCCACTATCGATATTGTTTCTCATTTCTTCCGTTAAATAACGAACACGAAAAGGAGGCATTCAAAGGAGTGCGATGCTACGATCCCAATTCCGCTCTCTATTGACAACCATTTAGGCGAAGGGCTTTGTACGCTTTTTCGTGTGTCAATAGTAAGAAATTGTCACCGAATTCGAAATATATTCAAATTTTTAACGCCCCAATCTCTCAAACAAGTCAAGAGCAAAGTTGAAGAATAAATCGGAAAGTTTATGCCTCGCCACTCGTCTGTGCTCATCCGTCATTTACATTTGTGCCACGTTCTTTTGGGTTCGATCCTAGTTTTAGGCGAACGATGCTCTTACAATAAAATATGTTTCACTTGATAATCTCCTCGCTTACAAGTACGTACCTTTCTGCGTTCTCCATCGATGCGTGATATACGCGAGAGCAAATATTATCTAAGGTAAACAATAAAAATATTATTCAAAGTATTGTTCTGGAATACGGCGAGATTTTTTTTCCGTGTAAGGTTACTTAATTTTGCTAATCCGACGGTCGTTCCCGAGCTTATAGGCATCATCGTCAAGCGGTAAAATTTATTCCTTTTACGAAGCATATAATTTCGTTGGAAATGCGAAATTTGGGTAAAGCGACAGGTGGATATAATAACATACAATTGGAAATTCTTAAAATACCATATT
The DNA here is from genome assembly GCA_932274525.1 of Podabrus alpinus. Taxonomy (NCBI): domain Eukaryota; kingdom Metazoa; phylum Arthropoda; class Insecta; order Coleoptera; family Cantharidae; genus Podabrus; species Podabrus alpinus. Next base: position 2,861,279 of record OW026456.1, on the reverse strand, counting down.
TCTAAAATACAATAATGAAATGTATTTACAAGAGCTTAAAAGGAAATGGGATTTGAGCATTTATAGTTTTGTATGTATACGCCGGTTGTCGCTCGTAATAAATTATATAAATGATAGAAAAAATAAATTTACTTTCAGTTTCGCTGGGAAATAAATGAGAGAAAAGGTTAAGAGCCAGTTGACGGCAAACGATTTTATAAATATTATACCAGAAAAGAAAAACACGAAGCACGAGTCGAGTATGTCGATTATTGAAGTGCGCATAATCGCCATACTCGGGATCGAATGTAAAATTTAGTGAATGCAGAGCGCCTAACAATGTAGCTTTCAGAACTTGAAGTAAATACATTTAGTTTTCCATTTTAAAAACTTTCCCCATTAGAATATTTTTAATGTAAATGATTTTAGTCCTAAAAAGACGAGTGAGCGTCTTCCATTTTTCTGTGCAGGTGCGAACAAAAACTTTTCACAATTTTATCCGCCAAGATTGAAAAATAAAATATTAAAAAAACCTTTTCAAATAAAATAAACTACGGGCGTGTTTACTTTTCATTTGTACAAATGGTAATTCCTTAATTGATTCTAGGAGAACCAAAGGACCCAAAATAACGTTTGCTACTTTTGGTTACTCTTCTGTGAAAATTTACAAAGGAATATGCTCTTTTGCCGTTTCACATGTCAACGGTGAGCTTTCAACGGAACCGGCTTAAGCGTTGTACTGAACGTGTCCAAGTGGAACGAGCCCAAATACAATTTTACGATTCAACGTATCCATGGGTCGACGTTCGACTGCCACCATCCTGTGCAATAAAACGCTTTAAAATTTATCCAAGTTTTCTAACTTTCGTTGTTCAACTAGGGAAAATAATTATGAAGCTTTATAATAAGGAAGCTCACCTTTTAGTAATTGGGGTGATATTTGTTCGGACGAGGTGAAGGTTTCGATTTCGTTAAAATTAGGGTTCAATACAACTTCATTTTAAACTTGTAAATATTTAACAAATGTAAAATTGATAATTTAATTATTGTAAAAGTGGGTGTCCAATATCGCACAAATTGAAAAAGTACAAATATTGTAGGTGGTTCGAAACGACCGGACGACAGCGAATTTAGTGGAACGGTTATTTCGTTTATTAATTTCCACTTGAAATCACGACGGATAAACCTTAAATTATCCATTCATATTCGTTAAGATTATAATAATTATTGTTAGTCGCATGATTATTAAATTTATTATCTTCTACTATGTGTTAGTGGTATCCAATTTTCACCATTTTCCGGCCACGGTTGAAAATATTTGTATAAATTCTATTCAATATTACAAAGTTGTAAATGCGGCAGATGATTAAAGTGTTCAAATCCTCAATTGTACCGTACTATTATATTTTACGCTTTTGTACCATAATATAAAGAAATACTGCCGCCCACAGATAAAACACGGTTTCCAATTTTTAACATTTCAGTTTTAATAAAAATAGGAATATAACTAAAAACTAATAAAATCGTTGGAATCACTAGGATTGGACTAGCGAAGTAGTTAATTCCAACAATTTTTCCTCGGAAGCCAACGGCAATGCACCAAGGTAATCTGCCACTAGAATACTACACGAAATGAAGGTGAAACTGTAGGTCCCCCTATGTATGCGAAAACACTTCGAACGCACATCACAGACATAGGAAAGAGACCCACATATTTATAAAAGAGGAATTTTTTGATCAAGTACATCTTCAAGTTTTAATTTGTTAGTAACTTACCAATATTATTTTTCCAGCTAAGTTCAGAAGGAAAGTCAAGTTTACAAATTTAATATTATTTTAAGTTAATTATAGTTTGTACGCCACCCTCGACTATGTTTAGAAAGTTGATCAGAATAACATGTTTTAATTTCTTAGAGAAAGATATTGTAGGGAAAAGGTTCTTTTTCTAATTGGGGATTTTACACTATCCATGGGGGGGGGGGGGGAGATATTGATACTCAATATCTTGAGTATCAAGATATTGGCATTTATTAAAAATAATGTTCTTTATCTGTAAATAGCGCCGCAGGGGATTCTTGAGAAAATTTTAAGTTACATTTAAATGATTTAGTTACGTATTTTATAGTTATCGGGGCCGGCCAGAAGAATGCGACGGATACTTAGTTTTTAATGAAATTGGTGTCAAACGTTTGAGCTCCAATGAGCTTCCATAAAAATTGTTTGTGTCCCAAAGGCTTTTAATAAAAATTCAAATCTTTAGAACAAATATTGGGAAGGGGCTGAAAAATGCTTTTTTAAGATGTGATTTTTTTTAATAAAATAAATAAATAGTACCAATAGACAGAGAATCGTTTGAACCCCAATGAGCTTCCATAAAAATCGTTTGTACCCCAAAAGTAAAAAAAGTTACGAGCGTTTGAAAGAGTGTGAATTTGATGACATTTTCATCGCGATTTTTTTATGAAATAAAATTTTTTTTGGGATACAAATGATTTTTATGGAAGTTCAACTAATTTCATTAAAAAATTCGCGTGGGGAGGGGGGGGGGGCGGCGAAATATACCTCGATTTTGGTTATGTTGTAGACATGTTATGTTATGTTGGGCTTATTAGTTTTATTATTATTATTAGTTCGCTTTTGTAAACAGAAACAAAGTTCTGAAAAATTAACGGCTGCAAGGACCGGGAGATCTGTGAGTATCAAATTCCCCTCCCCCCTTATCAGGCGATATAACATTAACAATTGATTTATGATACAGTTTTACGTTTCTTCGCTATAATAATGTAAAAAAATACGGTAAAAATATTTTTTTGCTTTTTCTTTAAATTTTGTGCCCTCTCATTGAAATACTTACAAGCTGCCACTGGAAAATATATAATTATGCTAATAATTACGCCTTTTTATACATCTCAAGATCTTTATAAACTGACATGACTATGATGTATGGTATTGACATGGCCTTGCACAGCTAATGGGAGGGTCAGATCATATATTATGTATGTATATGAGAACTCCCCTACGTATAGAAAAAAACTGGTATACCCACAATCAAATTGTTGAAAATCTGTTAACCGAATATCAAACAAAACCAAGTTATTAAAACATATTATTAAAACTAATTATTAAAACATATGAACTAAATAAATATAAAGACATCCGTACGCTTCGAGAGTGTGCAAGATACTTAATGGGATCATAACAATATTGTATACTTAACGCGATACAGGAGGTCGACACAAGGCAGAAGAACAAAAGTTGGCTACAGTGACCTAACCATTAGCTTTCGAATCATACTTTCTTCTGCTACACACTAAAGAACAAGGTTAATATAGCAAATTGCCAAAAGAATTAGGGTGAACGGGGTCCAAACTTTTGAATAAATCGATTTTGAACTTAGCAAATTTAACGAGATTCAGTGGTAAAATTAACGAGATTCCCGCGCGTCGCTCATTCTGTTGACAGTCCGTGCAATTATAATGACCCTAACACTTAGAGTAATGCAGTTCGTCTCTCGTACATGTAACATCGATTATTTTTTGTTTTTACGCGATTTTTTGGGGGTGAAACGTAATAGTTTACTGCCCCATACCGCAACTATACTTTTTAATGCTATTTCAAGGGTCTCTAAAGCTCCCGGTTTCATTTATCCCGGTTTTTTTTTATAGGAGGCGCCTTCTCGTATGTTTTGCATAGTAACCAGAGTTAAAACCGCCCTGGAGGGGTGCAGAGCGGAGCGGAGAGCAGCGGCGCCCCGAAAGGGTAGGTTTTGACGATGGATAACCCTTCTTATCGAATGCACACCCCAAAATTCGAAGAAAAAATGTTTTTTTTCACTTTTTCGGCAATACACGGGTTATTTTCCATTTTTTTGATAATATTTATTACTAATATCTACTAATCACACCCCCACCTATCCGAACTTCAAAGAAAAATTCAAATCGGAGCGAAAAAATTTCACTCCATTTGAAGGGAACGTCGATGGATTGCATCGCGTGTGCGTGCGGCATATTCGATGCTAATTTCCCGTACTTTTCAAAAGTCGAAATTTTGTGTTTTTTTCAACGGATTCACCCAAAATATAATTTCTATAGACTAAAATACGAGTAAGCCTGTTCTCTAGTGTGTAGCTGAAGAAATTTTGTTCAGGCCGTTGATGGTTACATAACTGGACCCCAAAAGTTAATCAGACTAATGATTTTCGGATCACACTCGGAGCTACAGTATTATCTTTGATTATGTAGTATCAGATAATAACAAACCTTATGGAAGGATTGAAAATGACTGATATACTCGTATGAGTGCAAAAGGTTATCAACAGACATTGTTACTAAATTGGAAGGCCAAATAAACGTCCTAAGTACCAATGCAAACAAATAGTAATTACATTCATCAAGACATTTATTATGAATTCAAATTAAAAAGCGCCATCTGTTCATAGACTTTTGAACTACAACAGGTGTTTCCAGATTCGTCGGGTAAACAAACAATAAAGAATGCGGATATGTTGGAAAAACTTATTTGAAAGATAATTCGACCCACAACCCGAAAATTCGACTTTATTGACTCGCAATAAAGAAAACCCTTCACTTATTTATCTAATACACCCACAATCCGAGTTTAAATTCATACCTTTTTTCTTTTTAACCCCAAAACCTGCCCGCGCCCGTCTAATACACCAACATAATATTGTATGCAGTACTCACAAGCCAATTCGACCCGCAGCTCGAGCCCCTAATGTGGTAAAACCCGATAGCATCCAAAGCAGCCCGCAATTAGGTCCCTATTTACTAGATTACATTACATCACGATATGTAACGTAAGCAAACCTGGAAAATAATTCTCCCAATTAAAATCCCTGAGGCACTGTTGTAATAAAAATTTCATGTTTTCTCCAGTTATGTTGCATAATTTATCCCATTGGAAACTTAGGACATATTAAGCGAACTTTTAATGATCACGTGTTTTCAATATAACGTCAAGTCAAGCATAGATAGATAACTAATTTTGCTATACCTAATCGGGCGTCCATATATTAAGAGTAATCGATCGTCCTGCCCATCAAATATAATTTTTAAAGTTTAGCTCTCAATTCCGTTACCGATTTTGTTACGTGACGAGCTTCTACATGTAGAACTGGGCGACCATTTATTGTTTAGCATCTACTCGGCAACATTTTGCACCAACATCAATTAAACATTGAGCTTTGAAATTATACAAACATTGAAATTGTATTAGACCCAATCCGCATCCGATTCGAAATTGAATAATTATATTACCCGACCCGCAATTGTAATTATTTTATTTTAGACCCGAGCCGCAATTAAAAAATTATAATGGACCCGAGCCGAACCCCATGCAGTTCAGGCGGCCAATCCGTCCCTGGCTTATTAAATTTATTTTGCTACGAAATGATATAAAAGTTGCTACAATTGTCGCAATTGGACACACCCAAATTTTGAAGATGAGTACATGAAAGTAGTCGAGTCGGATTTCAATGAAAAGAATTTTCAAAATGGAATGACGACACTCAAGGAAACTTAAAACTAGGGAGAACTTTTTAAATAAAGAATGAACAAGAAATAAATAATTTATTGAGGAAAATATTGCGCGAGTGGGAGAGCAGACATAAAATCTGTTTTAATGCTCTAATATGCACACATGGCCAAGTGTAAAATCCGTTAAAAAATCAAAGTTCTATTTTGGTTGAAGCTTTTATTTTAAAATGATCGGCTTAGATTACACTAAATTAAATATAAACATACGGCCTAGATAGGGAAGACATAAATTTCTATTTAAAATTTTAAAGAAAGAAAGAAGACGACAAAAATAAGTTTGATTGTTGTCCGGTTAACAACCAAAAATAAAAATATTAAACTCGGAAAACGAGCAGTATTTGATAGGAAATTTTACCTCTCCGTTCGTTGCGTTGCCTGAAAATGTTCGATAAGGAACTCAAGTTTCGCATTTCCTTATAATTTAAACTTTTCCCTTGTATTGACACATCAGTCAGCCACCTTTAAAGATACAAATTTAATTGAAATTTGAGTCGGTGCCGATCTTAACTACACGAATGATTACAATTTATTTGGGAAAAACTTGAACACGTCTCAGGGAGAAGCGATTATTCCGGAACGACACGTTTTTTTTTATTTATAAAATTTTGTTCTACATATCCATTTATGTCAATAAACAACTGTCATATATGAAAATCACAAGTGCACATCGAATACCTGAAGCATGAAACTGAAATGTTTTAAATAAATATAAGTTCGAATATTGACAGTTCTATTCCTGTCTTGAATAGAGACAAAACGAAAATTTATATAAAATACAATTTTGAGTAAAGAAATAAATCAGTATTATATGGGAGTAGTACATCTCTTCCTCAAACCCTACGATAAATATTTGTGCTTTCCCTAAACAACGCTGTTAAAAATTTTAAACACACCATTCAGATTATACAATAAAGCGGCACAACTTTGTATAAGTATGTTATGTAGGAAGGTATAAATAAATTATCTTTCAAGTGTAGAAAAATAAAAATTTAACTTGGCGAACCATAAAATAAATTCCATAATAACCTCCCATTGTGATCAATCTCGTTGTTAGTAAAAAGTTACCATAGCCTCGTTAGAAGCGAGCAAGTCGCTCCGCCATACAAAAAGTTAATATTTTGCATTGTTTTACTTCACTTTTCGCAAGAATGATTAAGTTAAAAACTTAGCCACAAAGGCCTCTTTATCTAGCAACTTTTAATCAAAAAATTCTTCAAATTAATTTTTATGCCACCGGTGATCCTGCGATACGGTCCTGAGTGTATCGAGGAAAAATCTTAATTCGATGAATTTTTTTCCGAAATTATATTATCAAAGCCAAACACTACGAGAGATACAACCGAGTTACAGTTTTAACTTTATTATAAAATCGTTAATCTTCATTATTAAATTTTAATGCAAAAAATTAATCAGAAAAACGCCGTTTCGAGCAAGCAAATTAGTTACGGCGAAAAAATCCTAATAAATTTTAAATTATCCAGGATACACTGCATAGCAATCGAAGTTTTCATTTTACATGACAACGTTTAATTAAGAAAATAAATTTTTTATTCAAGTACGCTGCTTGCTGCGCTCGTCGAAGAGTTGCAGCAATGCTGCTGAATTACTTTTAATAAATTTTCTTATACATTCCAATTTAATAAACAAAAGCTCGAGCTGGAAACCAGTTTTTTGGTGTCTCGAAAAAAAAAAAGAAGCGACTCTGCTTTAATATCGAAAAGATAGAGATTTAAATTAAAAGTTACAGGATGGCCACGTAAATTCGACACGACACCCCGAAAGCATCTGGTTTGGAGTTTTCGCCTTACATTTCTAGCGCATATTGGCAAAAATCGAATTAGATTCTGCAGTTTACACCTTCGAGAACGGATAGAAAAGCAAATGCACCCTCTTCTATTTTTTCTTTTTCCTGCACTACCCGGTACTAGCAAAGTTTGATTATTTATATTTCTTTGCTTACGCGATAGGGAAAAGTGCGGTCTGAATATTTTTTAAAATATTCCAGAAGCGCCCGTATTAAGATTGGTTTTATATCAATTCAATGTTAAATCCGAATTTGCCTACTCCATTTGGATTCTATTCTATCGCGCACTTAATTTATATTCGCATATTGCAGTGATTAAATTTTTCCTCCCTCGTGTATCTCACTAAGCTTGCACGTCGTAATTCTCTAAAGCTTTTACAAATATTTTTCAGAAAGCTATAGGTAATTTTAACTCTGAATAGTTGTTTACAAGAACGGTAAAAAATTGAAAAACGCTTATGCGAGATGGAACTTGCGTACCACCCCACACCACCAATTATCGAACAATGGCGCCTGCATTTGCAATGCTACGTTTGAAATGTGGAATCCTAAAATTTTTAAAATTTCATTTTGATGAATAAATTTTATGAAAATTATGCAAATAAAAGAGGATCGGAAGTGCAATTTGCACTCGATAATGGCTTACGTTTCACAAAACCAAAATGTCCGTTTTATTTATTATTAATTTCGGTGGAGCAACTAAATTAATATTGCCATCAGGCAAGTGCAACAGGTGCCTCTACAAGACAAAAGCTTAATTTTTTTTTGAAATATCCGCAAGTTGAAAAGGGAAATAATTTTATTAAATAAATTTGAAGCTTACCTCGACGCAATAGTTTTGCACGATATTTATGTTAATTCTGGTACATTTTATCACTCGACCTTTTTGTAGAATAGAAATTCCAATTGAATTCAATTTTAAACTACACACGGATAACGAACTAGCTGATATAAAAGGCACCTTCCATTCTTATTACAACACTGAAGCTTTTTATGATGACGATGTACGAAGTAAAGCTTCAGCGGACCATTCCGTAGAGACATTAGAACAAGCAGAAGAAAAGGGAGAACAATTCGAGTTCGCTGAAGAGAAAACTCGGCAAAGAAAGTTCACGCTCGGCCACACGACTTGAGCAGCCATGCATCTTAACGCGAGTATATAAATGTTATTTATAAAGTCGTTAGGTGAAAAAACAGACTCTATCTATCAACACAAAGTATGTCTTTCATTGAACTTGCTCAAGTTGACCTTGAACAGCGTAGTACAAAGACCGCAAAACTAGAAAGATGGAAAAATGCGAGTTGTACAATTAACTCTAGAATATGTGGTTGGTTGACTTTAGTCAACAAGTTCAATGTTGGAATCCAAAAGCAAATAGGGTAGGGAGTAGCTAGATACCATTTACCTTGACGTTGTTTTATTTATTTTTTTTGTATTTTATATAATTAGTATAAATAATATTTTTATATCAGATCCATTAAAACGAAATATTTATTACGCCAAATGGAAAATATTTTAAAATCCGGAAGTATATATTAAATTTTGTTCCGAAGGCAAGGTTCTTATTATGCATTACCGTGTATAATCCGACACTAATTCGGAACAACTGGATCGATAAAACAAAATAAATATAATTTAATATTTTCCTTCGAAAACATCCAAATATACCTCGCCTCAAATTGACACATTATTATTCGTTGGGATCGGATATAGAACTTCAAGAATTTCATCAACATCTCGAGAAGTATCATATAAAGTCAATACCAATCAATCATAACCCGTGACATTCAATAAACGCAATCAAAACGCGCGTTTATACAGCATTGCAGGAATGAGCTAACGCAAAATAAATATTTTAAAACAATTTAATACTTTTTCGGATATATTTAATTTGTAAATTTTATTATTACACGTTTTTGTGCTTATTCGGAAAGCGAAGTCTAAATATACTTGCAGGGTCGTTTTGTATTAAATTTATGGAAGGGCGTACGTTTTAATATCAATTAGGGTCGGTTTAGCAATGCACACATAATTGACCAATCATGAGATCCATAAATCCTACTTTATTCTCCCTGAACATAATTTGTTTATCCAATCTTGTATCGAAAAGCATATTTCTAGGGAGGATACACACATACGTGGTTTTTAGTCAAAAGGTACGCAGGTTTATAGCCACCCTCAGTAGAAATGTTGCAGAAAAAAAACCTGGGAAAATAAAATGCATACGCAGATGAGTAGTTTGAAAAGATTTTTTTTTGTAAAACCTCTTTTTATAAAGAGGAAGGATAATCTAAAATCTATAGTGCTTTTTGTTTCTAGTTGTAGACCGGGCAAAGCCTAAAACAACTTCAGAACTAATGGCGAGAGATAGAATTAAAATTTTTCCGAACAGTATGAAAAATACAGATTGCAACCAGGTTTGCTGTTTTTAAGTCTCTACCTTCAATAATCAGCTCAATGCGACGATCTTGCATGATAATAGAAAAGAAAGGAATCGTGAAGCAGAGCAGAAAATAAAACGTAATACACGAATCCAACTTCGAGTGCCATGTCGTCACATTCAAAGAACATAAATTTGAAAAAATTCAATAATATAACGTAGGATCTGAATTATAGTAAGAAAATTACTTCGATAGAATCAACTTCCATCGGTGCATGAAACCAATTCTTGATCAATGAAATGAAGAATTAGCAACGACATCCTTTTAATAATATGCCTACTTTGGAATCGGAAGTAATTTTGCAAGTTTTATGAAATACGATGACAACAATTTTGAGATTTCAAGATTTTTATTCCGATAGCGTGAAATGATTAATTTTCCCTCTCAAATTATAACTGATCCCACAACAATAAAAATTCAATAAACATAAATTTTGTGGGTAAGTGGTAACATCGCCAAGTTTTTGCAGTTGCTTATTACGTTTTTAAAAGATTAATTTGAGGAAAAACAGTTTGGGTCTCGTTGGTTGGCGCTTGAGCTCACCAATATGTTATATGGCTCGTGTTTAGTCTCAGCAGTAATACATTTATAGACAATGCAACGATTTGGTCACATTGGGAATACCAGCAATGTCCGCGTGTTTAACACTTGGATGGGTCCAGCGAACCGTGTCACTGTGATCTTATGTTATTCACCTCATGTACAATGTAACAACAGCATTTGAACGAACGAGAGAGCTCTAAGGTTGTACAAAAGTGAGGGCTAGGACTTGTATCGGGATTCACTCCGTCGATTATTCCCCGAAATTATTCTCTTTTCTTTAATATGTAACTAAAAGTTAACACGAGGGAAACTTTACAGGGAGCAACTACGATTTGCAACTTTCATTTATCGCCCCTACACTTTTGCCGGTATAAGCCCTAGGGAATGTATCGATAGGACAGATTCTCTAGTGCTTATAGGGATGCTGAATATGAGTTACGTAGCCAAAGTACCCAATCGTACTAGCTTCCTTAAATTTTAATCCCGAGGTGTTGGTTTTGTACGCCTGTTGCTCGGAGCAATGCACGTTAGAAAAAAAAAGAGGGCGCAGTTATCTAACTCTGACTAGCTGAAAAAAATTTCTTCAGCTACACACCAAAGAACAGGCTTATATTTTTCTAATTAAAGGAAAAAAAGGGTGAATATGGTCAAAATAACGAAAATATCGACTTTTGAAAAGAAGGGAAAAGTAAATTCATGTAGCCGGTCGAACCCGGGGTCTGCACATATATCCGGTTACAGTCCCTTGAAATGGAGTGAAATTTTTTCGGTCCGATTTGAATTTTTCCTTGAAATTCGGATAGATGGGGGTGTGATTAGAAGATATTAGTAATAAATATAATCAAAAAAATGGAAAATAACTCGTGTATTGCCTAAAAAGTGAAAAAATTAAATTTTTTTTGCCTTCCAATTTTAGGGGTGTGCATTCGAAAAGGAGGGTAATCCATCGTCAAATCCTACCCTTACGGGGCGCCGCTGCGCTCCGCTCTGCACCCCTCCAGGGCGGATTTGACTCTGGTTACTAGGCTAAACATACGAGAAGCGCCACCGATCAAGAAAACCGGGATAAATGCAACCGGGATGTGAGAGACCCTCGAAATAGCATTAAAAAGTATAGTTGCGGTATGGGGCAGTATACTATTACGTTTCACCCCCAAAAAATCGCGTAAAAACAAAAAATAAGCGATGTTACATGTAGGAGCGTCGAGCTGCATCTGCCGGTGCGAAATTTTCTAAGTGTAAGAGTATATCTAAGTGCACGTACCGTCAACAAAATGCGCGCCGGCCGAGCGAAGTAGTGGCATTCGACCGGTTCTGCACCATGCTCTCGCTACTTTTCCGTACTTTTCAAATTCGATTATTTCAAAATTTTGATAATAAATTCACCCTTCATATTTTGAGAATTTGTTATATTAACTGTGTTCTTTAGTGTGTAGCAGAAGAAATTTAGTTTCGAGTAGTTATAGATAGGTAACCCTAGCCAAAAAAGAAAAAGTTTTTTTTCAGGGAAATTAAACTTTCTGAGATGAAAAGGGTATAATTTCGACGAATAATCAACGGAACAGCAGCTCAGGTCGGAAAATTACTCAAAAATTCTTGTCGGGCCAGGTTTTGAATCTTGCCAAAACCCGTTCTTCAAAAACTCTCCGAGTATTTTTCTTTCCCTTGTGCTGTTACACCCAATCAGGTGCGAGTACGATCAAAGCTGGTAACCTGGTTGGTTTAGTCATAAGGTGCTTTGGCATCGAAATAATTCTGGAATACGATTCCTAGTTAGTTTGGCATCGGAAAGCAGGCCCTTAATTTTCGACATCAGGCTTTGACCGAATCATGGGTAAATTTATCGAAGAAAGGCCCAAAAATCACGAAGTCGTGAATTAACTGCCCAAAACAGGTAATAGCAAAATTAAAATTCTAAGCAAAAGCAAAAAAGTATTTGTTTCGCCCCTAAAACTTCGTTTTTTTCCAAAATCATAATTTTCAGATTTAAATGTCTCCTCTTTTCTATTCATTTAACGTAAAAGTTATCTGCAGATGAGTAAAACGCGTCTCAATTAGTTGTAAATCCCCGTATGTATAGAACAACCTTCTATCTGTAAAAGCCTGCTATTTTTGTACATTTGAGGACAAAATTCTGCATAGAACAAAAAAATTAAAATGTTGTAACCCGAATTGCTTTATGAGATCGACTTTCCAAGAATCCCAAATTTTTATAGAAATTTGTTCTATGCTGAAATTTATAGAAAATTGAGTTTAGTTTCACTCATCAGCTCGGATGAAGAGGAAGAAAGTCAACATCAAAATTTGAAAATCATTTTAATATAATATAGAAGCTCAAAGAATATTATTGTTTAGTTTATACTCAGAATTTTTGCCTATCATGGACATGTATCTGAAATAAGCAATCCATGTTTGTGATTGTTAGAACCTTTTCCGACAAATTTATCTCTGGTCCAATCCGAGCCTAAGTCGAAAACTTGGGTGCTGTTTTTCGATACCAAACTAAAGAGTTTAGGCGAAAAAATACCTCTTTTTGGCGACGTAAACTGGACCATGGTTTATGCACTATAAAATCTTACAAATTTAGTATGAGGCTGACCGGTGTGATTGAATGTGTATATGAATTTGAAGTAGCATTATTCTCAATCGTTCAAAAACAAATTACAGAAACCTTATAAGAACAAGAATGTACTGCTCAAAAATGTATCTCAGTAATTTATTAATTAAAAATTGCAATTTTAAGAATTTCATTGATTTGATGAATTTGAAATACCGATTCAAAGTTAATGTTTGTTCTTTGGTAAACAATAAAAATCGTGTGATGCTATTAAAATATCTGTTATTGTGTCTACAACTGGCACGACATGTTTCGGGTTATTCACCCATTTACAAGTGCAATAAACATAGATCCAACGACTTGGAGGTTCCACTAATAGATATTTTGACGGTTTTTATTGTTTACCAAAAATGAGAGAACAATTCTACCGCATGGGCTCCCCCGTAAGTTTCATATAAAAATTATCGTTTAATTTTGAGGAGATGAGCATAAGGATGAAACCTGATTAACATCAAAACGTTATCCGGTAAAGCTATCTTGAATTTATAATTATTAAACTACTAACTTCATTTAGTTGTGATTACGAAGATGACCGCAGCTGTTGGTGCTCGTTAAGATGAACGTTTTTATTGAAAAGATTAGCGAGATTAATAGAAATCTGACCGAACTCCACAATTTCTTCAATTGTTTTATTCCACTGCAGTTTATATAACGTTAATTCTCAGTGCAGTTAGGATCAATACTTAACTCTGTAAAGGGATCAAAGAATTATACACAGAAAGGATTGTAATCCTTTTCTTGTTTGTAAAATTGTGCCCCTACCGAGTGATTAGCTCGGGAATAATTCACAATTCAAAACCCCTTTCTCTGCATTATTCTTAAAAATCATAATCACAGTTGTATTAACCGTCTGGCCGATTTATTCTAAATGAAGTTAAAAATTAACTGCTCTGTTTAAGAAATAAAAGTGTAAAATACAACATTAACATTCGAATTACTCTCCCGACGATTCTTCTAAAATACTGACGTGGTTATTTATTACCAAGTTGCGATGATAATTTAATCCTAATATCGGTTAACTTTTAACTTGAATTAAAATACATCCGTAAATAAATAAGTATAAATAGGGCAAACAAAATAACTTCAATATCTACTGAACCAACAAAACATTTGCAATAGCTACAATAATAATTATAATTTAAAAAAAAAATCGATAGATATAATTACGATATTAGAATTTTCTTTATGGACGCCATATACCTATCGATTTTCTTTAATAAACCAAGTTTTTTTGTTGGAAACTACAATAAAATAAATCTAAAGCGCGGACATGCATTTAAGCGCAGTACTATGTGAAAATTCAACAGGTTCTTGTTGCTGCTCACAAAATACACATAATACAAAAAAAAATGGAAAAAAGGAAAATCTTACCATATCGTAGCCTATCAATTTGTCAGACGCCGTCGTTTGAAGATTGTCGAAATAGTTGATTTCGGTAAAACGATTTACAATAAAGGTACTAGGGGCGGCGAGATGATTACAATAAAGATGCGGGGCGCATTGGCCGCAAGTACAAGATAAATTTGTGGTAGGATATACAGGTGGTGCTATTTCAGGACAGGGTATGGGACACAAGGGCACTACGTAAGGGAGTTGGGTGGGTGCACTCAGATAGAACGTCGTGGTGCCTTCGGGATAAAAACAGACGTCGAAAAGCTCAGTCAGTTGATTTTTGTTATTATTTTTTAATAGTTAAATATTGATCCGATTGTCTTAAGCTCCAAACGATTGTCTTCTTATTTAGTTGGTATATTTTTTTATTATACGACTAATTTATTATTTTTATTTTATTACTTTTTTGGTATGCTTTACAATATTGCACGATTGTCTTCGTAAAAAAGTATCGATTATTTCAATTATTATAAAAAAAATAATCAATTTCGATATATATTATTATTATTTAAAGTATATAAATGCGATCAACCATTAAACTAGATTATGCACCTTTAACTCTCAGTTAATAAACTAACAATTAATTTAATTAATTATAATATCACTTAATATATGAATTTATTATAAAATTGAATTTTTAAGTTATTTAATAATACTGATATGATATAATATAATATTTGTTTGCCGAACAAATTTCAATAAAGTGGCTTTGTATAATTCGCGCTATGGTTAGTTTATTATTAGTATAGGTAAAATTTTAATAATTATAAACAATAGTTTTTGATTGTCTAAAAAGGATATGTTTTATAAGTAATTGAAACGTGTAGGAAGATGATATGATGACTACTTATTAAATATTTTATTTAAAAACTATATTATATAGACTTTTTAAAGTGACTGTCGTAACAACAAACACTCACTTATACCAAATATATATTTTTATTTTTTATTATTATTATATTAACACCGATTATCAACTAAATCTACCTATAATATTGACTTGATTGCGAGTTTGACACGGAATTTTTAAAAAACCCGTGTCTAAATATTGCACTTAGCCCTTCCAACGAAAGCTCGCCGATTAATTTTTTTTTGAGGACGGTGTGTTTTGGCAACACTGGTAATAACTGTCGAAGCAGCGCGCCTGTTGAGGTCAAAATACTCAAAGAACAGATCTACACCTACCCCAAGCAAGTTATTTTTAACACTTCCTAGATACTAAGAGTCTCTCTATAGCAAGAATAATATTAATATATTACTTTCTAATCAGTGATTGTCGTTAATTCTTGGACAAGACGCGTCGTGTCGTCTTTGCCGTCAAAATATTTTAAAATAAATTGAGCAAAATTACAAAAAATATAATTTGATTTGTACTTAAAAAATAATTACGTCGACGGGGTGGGATGTAACAATAATATCTTTTCGTTAAATCGGTTTATTTATTTATTTATTTTTTTGATTCGCGATTTGTAAGTACCTACGGATCGGGCAAAATAACACTAAATTACCTCGTAGTAGATGAGAACGAACAACACTTAACAGAAGACACTCGAATGTAGTATAATAGTAATAAGTAGAATGAGAAATATTTGTGCAATATTTACTAAGTTGGGTTGTTAGGAATGAACATTAAAATTTTATTAGAAAGACAGCAGTAGACGACAGACGCGCTTATATGTAAGTAAACAACGGCACACGGGATGAGCAGTTCCCGAAAGGATATGTAAAAGGATGTTTAGTGAAGGACCGATGACAGAATGAGTAGTTCGTAGGAAATGTAAAGGTGTAGAACGCCGCACTCGCTAGCTTTCTCGCCCGGACTGTGGGGGCTCCGGCTGCGGCAATCTACCTTCCGCGGACCTGCGCGAAATGTACGGCTCCCCCCCTGTTGAGGAACGAGACATCGTCGATACAACCTGATGCATGCAGCTTATAACTTGGAGCTTCGCGGAAATACCTATTTCGTGTAATCTAAGCCTATTCACTTGATTCCATTACATTTTCGAAGCCTGACGAGATTTTTAAGTGCATTGTACTCCTTAATTATTATAATTCAAGGCCAAGCACCTCGGAAGCACGAAAAACAATTATTATATGAATCGGTACGGAACAAATTATCGCATAATTAGTAACATTAACCAAATGTTAATTTTATCTCATTAAAATAGCCGCGTCGAATTAAAGCAACGCCATTAGTGAAAATAATTCAATTATTCGCCACGCTCACGAAAACTTCCAATTTTTGATACAAAAGTTCGACAAAATAATACTCAAACTCTAGTGGTTGGCGTGCGGCCCAAAAGTAACACAATGCGAAAGTATCCTGCGGGCTTTACCCGTAGTCGGCTCAATTTTCACCAAGCTAGGGTTCATGCCTAAAACGTCAACGACACAATCAGATAAAAACAATAATTCAAATATATGTCTTTCGAATCGCACGAAGGATGACCGCACGACGTGTTGATGATACACAAAACCCGGACCATGCAAGGGTTTAATTGGCAAAAAAATATAATTACCAATAACACATTTTTACAGGGTCGCATAGAAAGTTTTTTGTTTTCGGACAGAGCGGTAAACAATGACAGCTTCTGAATCTCGTCTATGATCAATAGAAAAAGCCCTGCAAGCACGTACACACTGAAAAAGGTGTTTCGAGTGGTAAAAAATGATGCTCCCTACAAAATTCTGTTATCTCAACCCTTTCCGAGTGGTAACAATTGTTTCGGTCCCCGCTCAATAGCTACGATATTATTTAATTTAAATAGCAAAAATATAACAAAGAATTATTCGAAACAGTTGTTCTTCGTTCAAAATTATAATTAAAAAATAAAATATTAAATAATAATCTTTGCGTGTTTTTTCCTTATTAATTTAATTTTAACAAAGAGATAGTATAAAGTAAGTCGAACGAAAAGATTCAAAAGGAATTTAAAAAATATCATCAGTTGCTTGCTTGCAGTTGCTAAAACAATGCTCGAATTTTTCGAGAACTTGTATTATTAGCGCGCATCAGGATCAATGCCAATCCTTTTGATTAAAATTAGGCACTAGGTAAACTGCCTGCAGTACGACCTAAAGTGAACAATTTTCAACACCCAAAGTGGCTAGGGAAGATAGGTGTACATAACGCCGAGACTTATAAACAAAAGGGAAAGGGGCTACAACCCCAAAATTTGGCTAATTTTTAAGCACAAGAGTGTACGTTCATGAAAATGTATTTGTTTTTAAAATAAAATTGGCTTTCGTATGAGAAAAACTCTATGACGTCATGATGAAGCGCAATAAGAAAATGCATTAGAGCAAGACTTCCTAAGCTTTTGTTATTGTTACATTGACTATTGCACACATGTGTCACATGACTAACATCAACCAATGATATTTAGGGATCCGATCAATTCTAACCAATGGAGTTAGAATTACGCGATAATTGTTCAAGTTGCTTTGATAATTGCACATATGCTTCTTTATGATAATTGTGTACGTTTACTTTATATCATGTGATACATTTTTTATATGAAATAAAAATTCGCCGTCGGCAAGATTCGAACCTCGGATATTCTCATTGCTAATCATGTACTCATGTACTATCACCATTTCGCCACAGCGGGTAACATACAAAGTAATGCTTTAAATTGTCAAATATGCTACACAATAACCATAGAAACACTACTTCAATTATATTTAACCTCCAAATTCCAATGTGTGCAATAGTCTTACCGAATTTATTACGTGCATTATATTGATTATCGTCCAATTTAACTACTTTGCTATATTCAAACCTTGTTGTCATTAGTAAATGTCCTCATGCTTCGCATTCGGACATTTACTTGACAACAAAGTTTTCATAGCAACGTAGTCAAATTGTTACCGATAATCAAAAATGCACTTAATATATTATATGTGACAATAATTTATTTAGTAGAAATTTACTACATTATATCTGTCAATATGACTTTAAGAAAAGCTTAATGCATTTTACTTTACACGATGTTACCAACTTTTTGTCGTCTTGAAAGCAAAGGGAATTTTTTAGAACCACATACGGTTTCGTAATTAATACGTTAACCCTCGCCCCCCCCCCTTTAATAAAATAGTAAAATTTGAGGTTGCGACTCTCTTGAAATAATTTTGAATTGCGGTAATCCCCATTAATGCAACCTCGGCATCGGGTTAGAACCGACTCTTCACATCCAGTTAAACTTCTAGATAACTATCTGATAGATAATAATTGATTAGCGACATTAAGCAACCAGAAACCGTATCTAACATAAATGAAAAGATCAAGTTAGATCAATAAGATTCAAGTTAGTTAACTTATAATATTTATTGTTTGTATATAAACCGGATATAAACCATGACACGTGTTTCGCGATTATTGAAGCTCTTCAGATGTTTCTAATATCTATAACTTATGATAATTAATACTAAATTGCGTAATTCATTCAATGGTTCTCAAAATGATAATAAAATTTGTTATTGTTGTAGTGAAACTTATGTTCAATCAATGTGATTTTAGCAATTGACCGTATTATAATTGATTGCAAGCTGTTGCTTCCGGCACTTTTTTGCTCCTGATTACACAAACACTTAGGATAATTATTCAATTATATAGTTAGAATTTTGTGGTACACCGCCAATTTTCAGTTTTCTCATATGAAACAAGCACATGTCGATTTTATTGAACCACATCTGGCCAAGTTCATTATACGTAAATCAGGTACGAAGGCATTGTTTGCTGTGATCAAACTTTGAATGGTTATCGTTTTTTATTTGACCGAAAACTTGAATGGTGATTGTGTGTTTTCTATAACCAAGAATTTTAATGATCATAATCGTTTTCCTGTGCCTCAAGTTTACACCATCTTGCTACCATACTTAACAACAGTATTATTTATATTTCTATTGTCAATTATTGATTATTGTTAATTCTTGCGTTCCTACTTAGACAGCAATGAACCTAATTAGGGATTTATAAAGTTCACGTTTGTTTTATTACAACAAATAGCCCGCCAACTGTTAGGATTATCAGTGAATTTGTATTTTAGCTCTTATCACGAAAGAAGATTTCGATTACAATACACACGTGGTAGTGGACAGGCCATTGGCCTGTCGCTCTGCGACTAAATTATTGATACCTTCGTCACACTTCAAAAATTTACTACAAGTTGTGCATTTATTTTGCTCCTTCCTGTGTATTCAATTTATTTCGAAACCGACGGTTGGTGATATTGGCACTTGGAGTTTGTATGATTTTATCTTATGACCGACGCGCGACGTCCATATTTGTAATTTTGGTTTTATGTCTTAAAACCTTCCCTTATAATATACTATTTATTCCGCATCGTGGAATTTTTGTTAAAATGCATCCTTTCACACATTCAATAAAAAATTTATTTACAAGCATTTTATTAATTATTGGAGATAAAATCCACCTGACGCTAAATAAATATGTGTTTATAAATATTTTATGTAAAAGGATTATTTGTTATTATTGTGTCATCCAACAAATTTTTAAAATGTGCATTAAATATTGCTTCCAATTGCACAGATAATCAGCAGATGTGTTCCGATTTTGAGATGTATACAATATTTAAATTACGAGAAGAGTGCATTTATTTATTATAATCTATTATTTAAAATACTACCTGTTACCCAACCTATTAAATATTTATTTTTCAATGGAAGTTTAAATTCGTTTAATAAAATGAACTTTATTAAACTAATGAACTAATCGAGCACAATCATTTTTAAAATAAAAAACCATGAAAACAGATAGCAAGCCCAATTGAAAAATTGCAAAAATCGTACGAATTACGCCTCTACTCTTCGAAGTTTCACAGAAATACAGACACTCGACGACTCGCGGAAATGTTCGTAGTTTTGATGCAATTTTGTTGAGAAGAAGCAGTAGATACTTAAATAAGCACAACTCTGCCCAGTTCGCCGAAAAGCTCGCAGTTTTGCTCGCTAGTTTGTACGGGATTTTGATGGTTGTTCGTCGGACACCGCGACGTAGACTGATCGTACTTTTGTTGTAAGATCGCCAAAATGTTCCCCAAAAAGATCGCAAAAACGCTAGGTTTGCAGTTTTGATCGCTGGTTAGCACGATGTATTACAATGTGCTTTTAAATTATGTTTTTATCTTTGAAACTGCCAGAAAATTTTTTTTCTCAAATTGTATGTTTATGGTAGTGAACAAATCGTGGTGTCAGATGCAATGTGGTGTACTTTTGACCATCTTATTTTTATTTAGAGATCCAACATTTGTCTTGAGATTTTGTTTTTATTTATTTAAACTTTTCGCGTACTAAATACATCGAATCTGAACGCAACAAACAACCCGTTCCGACGTAAGACTGGAATATCACTACAACCGCCATCTAATAAAATTTAACTAATCCAATTGGTTAAAACCGAGTTCAAAGATCCATCATCAGCCAATTTCCAGAAGTTTTAGAAATTAAAATTTAGTCAGTGGTTGAAGTGACTTCAGTGAGACTCGATTTGCATTTTTTTTCGATTGTTCCGTTCTGTAACAGGTTTGCTACAAATTTGCCACAGAGGGTTTACATGCGCCACTTTCTCTGTCTCATATTATGTGGCAGAGCCCTGTTACAATCCGATAACAGAGACAGGGGCCCTGTGAGATTTCTCTGCCAGATACCTAGCAGATATCTGCCAGGTTAAAAATGTTACTTGGGGGGAAGCTTCGGACGACGATTGGACGGCGTATTTGATAATTCTTGATATCAATCTTTGCATCTTCGAGCTCAAGGTAAAAATGCCTTGGTCAGACGGTCATCACTTTAAGCGGTTAAGTGTATTGCTGTTAATGCTGAATACATGGTTCGACTCCGGGCTCAGTAAAACTTTATTCTAACCGTCTCCCCTCGGAAGGCAATGGAAAAGCATCGTGGTATGTTCTGTCTGTTACAGCTTCTCTGGAGATGAAGAGTATACACCTTCCGTGATTGGAAGCCCGCGTTAAGCAGCAGTAGGTCCCCTATTTGTGTGATAATACTTCAAACGTACAACACATAATCCCATAGAAGAGAGGTCGCCTACGCCTGGAGTCAGGCACGCCACTTGAAGAAGTAGCTCTGTTTTGCATGACAGCCGAGACGAGGAACAACAGATTATAAGACTTACCTACATTTACAACTTGAACAGATGGAGCTACTCGTCTTTGCTGATCTCAAAAATTATACATTCCAAAGAAAAGTTATTCAGAAAATTAAAAATCTGTTAAGTTTTGTAAAAATTATTGGCGCTCTTGTAGGAAAGCAAGTATGAAAATGTTTGTTCATCCGTGGATCCATATTTATAGGATATTTCGTGCTTAAAATAACCCGACGAATGTATTCCTGTTTTCAAATTCTGTTTAATAAATCTAACTCGAGTATTCCGTTAATATTGGACCATAAATGGTAACCCCCACGTGATTCCATTAAAATTATTGTTTTAATTCGATGAAAAAAATTGTTTTAAAATCAATCGATATTCTTCGGCGGAAAACTTTTTCAAAACAATGGGATATTAAGTAATTTTAGAAAACCCGCAACGTTTTTTATTGAATTTTAAAAAATAACATAAAATTACATATTATTTCTATTTGGAAACGTCGTTTGCAGATATAAGGGATTTTGATCGCACGCGAGACAAGAAAAGAAGTATTAAAGGCGAATAGTGTTGATCCGTTTAAACGTCGAAGGACGGACAACTAGAAAACTCGACTTTTTCACTAAAACAGCTTATGCAGAAAGGTGGTCAGTAAAAAAACACCACCGCTCTTTCAAAAGCCGATAAAAACAAAAACATCACACACACGTACACGGCATCAAACATCGCTAGGGAACAGAAAACGTTTGAAACAAAAAAAGCTGGGTAGGTAAAAGCGAAGGGTTTATTTAAAGTTTTTGATTTTTAAACTGTCCAAAAAAGAAGCTTTTAGCCAAGTATACGGAGAAAACTTAAAAAAGTCATAAAATAAAAAGCATTTTTAGAATTAAATATCTAGCGCGTTCGCAAGGATAATCTGGCATTAAAAGCATTTAACCAGCGAAGTTCTATCAATGTCTTTGGTACGAACGCCAAGTCCGCAAAATAGAAAAATGTGGACCAATCCGTAACACCGTTCCGTGATATTTAAAATATCAATAAGAAATAAATTAAACCGACGTCAATTTCTTTCCATTCTAGTTGGTCTATAATTTTTACGTACAACTTAACGTGGAATTCAAACCACGGCCACAAATTTAACTCACCGTAATTGAATTTAAACAGCACTGCTTAGGGTATTAAATAACATTTCGGTAAAACAATACGCCGCACGAATTTAAAAATTTGATGGACTGCTAGGAAAAAGCTCAAGAAAGCTTCCAATTTGCAAGCATAAAAAAATCTCGTTATATCTCTTACGCTCAGAGAAGAAAATCGAATGTTGTTTGTTGGTTAATTGAAAATTTACTTGGAAGTCTATATTTTTAATATACGAACAAGATTATACACCATAACTTCAACTGACATATAAGATAACTTTCAATTTAATTAGAATGGCGGTTTAATCAGAACCACCAATACATAAGTCGGCTATATTTGGGATGCTTTGCTTCTCCCTCGAGCCTCGAATAGGCGTACTACACAGGTTGTGTGTATATAATTATCGTAAGCAAGAAAGCTTCTAGAAACGGAAACTATGAACGTTCATAAATCAAAATTTTCTCAGATATAAACGTTTAGGCACCACCAAGTCTTTAAAGTTGAATGTGGAAATATAATCTTTTGTAGTTAACTCGAGGCAATTAACTATCAAACAACAATAATCAACGGCGCTATTACATATAATAAACCGCAATTATAATTACATACACAACTTCAAAATGTAAACTTCTAATTCCTAAAAGTTCAAAATTAACTTGAAAACCAACATCTATTTAAGTTTGGTTTTGAGCGCCTACAAACTTGGGAACCATTCTCTTCGGGCGCGTTCCCTGTTCTGAAGCTATTGTGACCTGATCTTGACGTCATAAAACGTTATCGTGGTTTCCTAGTGCGAAACGCGTCTGTTCCCATGAAAATAATCCTACCACTATTTATAATAAAGGCAATGAATATAGGTAATACAGCAACTACGAGCATTACAAGATATTCGATGAGTTCATTGACTGTACAATGGAAGCGCCTTTCCAATCAGGCCCTACCGAGGATTGCGTTTCGATAGGCTTACGTGTGTGTGTAAGGATTACCCTCATACATAAATCCTATACAGGGTGGGGCAAAAACTACCGTTTAGAGGAACAGATCAACATTGTCTAACGAGATCTAATAAGATCGAAACACGTACGTCTGTTGCAGTTGGAATACCTCAGCGAGACTCCCTAAAATCTTGAACCGTAATAAGAATAATTTTTAAACGAAATCAATTGTCTGCGAAACAAAAAAAATGTTGTTTCATATTTACCCCAGTTATTATAGACTGAATGTAGTGAACTGTGCGACACACCATTATTAATGGTCGCTGTAATCGGTACAACGTACAAGTTAATTACACTATAGCACCGATTTTCGAGTATCTCTTGATTTTTAATTAAGTTTAAAAGGCGCTTGTTTATATTATTAAGTGATTGTGAACCACTCGAACGGCAATTTAATTATGTACTTATGTTTCATAGGTCGATTATGTATTACATTAGTTATAAAGTTAATTGAAACATCGTGAAATTTAATTTTTGGTTCAAATATTTTTCCAGCTTCCATGAAATCGAGTAAGGTAGACCGGGGTTAGTTCGACCGACAGGTTAAGTCGACCATCTGATTGAAATTTTATTTGCGGTGTCCATGTCCAGGTGGTTAACGTGGCAGTAAGGATATTACTTTTTTTTATATATTTTAACAACCTGATATTCAAAAAATGTTTTTATACGCCGGATTTGCATTTGTTTGTCAATCTGTCATTGCGTCGATTGGTGTTTTTTGGGGTTTTGTAAACTATAATATCAAATCAGCAATAAACAACGTACAGCGGATCAAAAAACCGTAAGTAGTACGTCGATTATTAAATAATAACATTGCATTCATTGCCGGAACTTGTGGGAGTGTAAACAAGGATTCCAACCCCGATTATTTGTTTAATACCACCTTAAATAATATAAACAGCGAAGTTGTAATTGGTCTCCCAAAAAACGTCAAAGTTGTTTTATTATGTATAAATAAATTAATAATAATTTAATTAAATTTGATAGCAAATTGCTACTTGTTTTTACCAAATAACTTTATACATGGAATGTAAATTTATCTTTCGCAAATTTAAAACATTTTCATTATTAAATAATATTTATTTTTGTGTAAACGTGGGGGATTTAAACTTTACTTTAAAAAAATGTATGTTAAACCAGTATTAAATAATATATGTTAGGGCAAAATTAAAGGTTTCAAAAACATTATTTTCGAAACCTTGAAATAATATAAACTTTGAATAATAAACTAAAGTTCAGCGGCAACTTTTGGCAACTTTCTAAGAAAAATAAATAATAATTTGTTTCCGTCTTTGTTACTTTTTAGTGAACTCTTTGAGTTTTTCCATTTCGCCGACATCTTTGCATGTACAATAGACAGCTGCACTACAAAATGTTGTTTAAATAAAGTTAAGGGCGTCAATTTTGAATATTCAAAAGAACAATTAGTATTAAGAAATAAGTTGAAGGCTTTTGTATCGATTTTACAAATTTCGTTACAATAACTCAATTTTAACTATCTATTAGTTGAAATGCACACAAATTATTTAGCCAAAACAAAAATTTAGTCAAATCCAGTAATGAATGGAATTCTGTTTTTCAATGCATATCTCGATTTAATATATTTAGGTACATTATTTGATTTCTATTTTACAATAATTTATTTTGACTATATAGAAATAGTTACTTTTTGACAAACTAATATTTAAATCTGTCCCACTGTGTGCCGCGCCTCTTTTTCTGGTATTTACCAGAGCCATTTTCTTTAGCCTGAAAGACGAAGAATATCTGCAATAGCTTTGGGAATTCAGTCATTAAAAGAAAATATTTTTACCCCACAGAAGATTTGCATCTCTTCTTTTGGCACCAATCTGGATGTCTCCACTGAATCACTAATTGCTCAATCAGAATCAAATAGCTATATATAATGAAGACAGAATGGATCTTGTTTTACTACAAGAAATTCACCAGCTTCCTAAAGGTAAGCTTAGAAAAAGCACTTGGAGGGGTTGACTGTCTCTCCGAACAGCTTAGAACTCCAAGAAAAATACATGAAGAGCCTCTAGGAAATGTCGAAAGAAAGTTATGTGAAATAGAGGAGCTGATCATTTAATTTTCATTTTTAACTAACTATTGGTAGGTGGTTTCACGAAAGATGATAAGTTTAAGCTATGGGGAATAATAGCACGTTAAACTCCACCCGAAGATGCGATGAAGATGGGAAGGATCCAGATATATATTTAAATTTGTATAGATATGAATATTTTTTTGATAGCTTGCACTGATGTCAACCGACTGGATTTAGTAACTGATGAATAAAGTAACGTATACGGAGAATTCAGATCCCGAGACTAGCCTGCTGATTGAAATCTCGCAATGATTTTTACCTTATATGCAATTCGATAGATGTACTATGTATGCTGTGCTCACTTTTCTATTCTCATTTTTGATTACGACGATGGTTTTTCCGTTGTAATTTGTTTAAATTACTCAAAGAAATAGCGATTTTAGAAAGCCGTACGTTTTCCCTTCAGGAGACTGCGTGCCGCTTGTTTTGCCTATTCATACATCGCAGGAGCGTACCTTCAGTGCGTTATTCTGGTTTTACTTGTGTTTTTCTATATTTCCTAAGTTTCAAATTTTGAATCTTAGGCTCAGTTTCAAATTTGTATTTTTATTTTATTTCGCCCTATCTTTTTGACTTGATTCTTTTGGTGAAGAAATGAAAAAGCTTTCTTCAGTCTTTCCTTGTTTCATTATGTTTACCTGGCGCCCTCAAATAACTACAAAGCATTGGAAGAATTCACGAATGCAATCAGTTGCAACCCAGCTCTCGGGACGGACTTGGTATGAAAAATACAGAGTTACGCCGCTTCGTAAAGTTTATCTACAAACGTAAAAGAGGCTGATGCCCGAAACAGCCAAGTTTCGAACCATCACCTGATGGTTCGACTCTGGGCTTAGTAAAACTTTATTCTGACACTATCTCCTTGGAAGGCAAGAATAAACTACCGAGGTGTAATCTGCCTATATTTAGTCTCTCTGGAGATGAAGTGTATACACTTCCCGCGGTTCGGAGCCCGCTTTAAACAGTAGGTCCCCAATGTGTGTGATAATACTTCAAACGCACAACACGCACATAGGTGGGAGTCGCCTGCGCCTAAAGCAGGTACGCACTATAAGAATGCGTTTTTTGCATACAATTAAGCTTAATTTCATTTTTAGCGATAATTACCATCAGATCAAAATTACAGAACACAAAATTCTCTATAAAAAACTTATTTTTAGATTTGCCTACGTTATATTTTTAAAATAAAAATCAATTTACGAAAGGCGAAATGGAATAATAAATTCCAAAGAGTGAAATTGTGGCCTGGTGATAATTTTTATAAAAATGAAATTAAGCGAGACTAAAATCCTCAAGTTGACAGGGATTTTAGGGAACTTTTCGCGAATTCTTTCAAACACTCTCAAATACACATGTCTGGGAAATTTCAGCTTTCCCGAATTGTTACAAGCTAACCATGTAACTATTAAAATTGCAAGCTTCAACAGAAAAATGTATAACTAAAGAGTTTCACAAGTTACGGGAAAACATCCGGTTCGCCAAACCCCAGTCTACCCTAACATCAATTGCAGAAAGCGAAAAGAACTTGTTTTTGGAGTCGAATAGAAAGAGTATTGAAGAATAAATAATAAATACTTTAATTGTATAGAGTAGTGAAAATGAAAATCGCGATTTCAGAAATTTAACGGTCAGTTGCCTGCGAGGCAATTATGTCTCGAAGAAGACGACAAATTGACCCGTTTTCGTTCAAGAACTCTTACTTTTAGCTTGATTATAATTTTAGTAAAAACTCGTTCGGTGAGCAATTAAAAAGGAATAAATATATGACAAGCTAAAGGGGGAGTTTGTAACGAGCCCTTACAAAAATAAAAAAAATTGCACGCCTAAAAATCAACAAGGACAATAATTAGAGTTTTTTTCGATCCAGTATCCTCATTACGTATTAAAAAGCAATTAATACGTTCCGTTCAAAAAATTAAGTCAAAACAAACAGTAGGAAATTTGGGGTGCGTTAAAATAAATTTTATTTCATTAACCATACGAATCTCGATATTGCAACGTCCAAATAAAAAAGTTTTGGTAAGCCGATAAAATCTTACTTTTTTTTTCGTTTTACGTGTAGAAAACACCTACCTTACTCATTTTGGTTGGCAAAGGAACAAAGCAAACAATGTAAATCTCGCATAAGCCCAAAATCGAATCTACATTCTATCCCATCTGCTGCGAACTCTTTGCCGCTCCAGCCCTTTGTCAGTAAGAGTTGTCGATCTAATCTTACAGAAAATCGCAAAATATTCTTCCTACTTTGATATTGATATTTCAAAAGCTTCGGATAAATTTAACGGCGAAACTAAATTAATTTCGAATATATAGAACAAACTATTGTGCAGTCGACGCAGGCGGCTAAATTAGTACTAAGACTAAAAATTAATTACTTTTCCAGTGCGAAAAAAATTTCTTTCGAGGTTTTTACCTCCAGAAATAATTATAAAGTTTTTATTGAAAAAAAGTTACCAAATCCTTTGTATTTGTTTCAAACTCTTAACTAACACAACACAGTTTGTGGTCTCTTGTATATTTCAATTCCGCTAGATAAATACAGTTTCCGCCACTGCATCCTTAAATGTTGACGATTTTAACCTTTTGAAAATACATATTTTGAAATTGATTCCGCGGTCCCAATAATATAACCGGAATTCTATTAATAAATGCTAATTATAGACGGTCATGTAACAATATGAATTGAAGTAGTCCGCCTCTTCAATGCAAAATTACTAATATTTGTTTCTGTAATTGCGATTAGCCCGATATTGTTATTGCATACAATGCTAACCTGCACGCATCGAGTTCGATTAATAATATCGTTTGCAAGAGCACTTCTCCATACTAGGTACATACATATCAAAGGGTTGTGAATAATAAATACATTCTATGTACCCTAACGTTCAACAGTATCGAGTAATTGCCTACTAATTAAAATGTTTTTAAATAACAACTTTTTTGAAGCCGACAAAAATTTAAATAAAAATCTAGCATTTTCAATTTTATTCGGCTCTACACATTACGTATTCGCAAGATATTAATCTGTAATGTAATGGGTATCTGGATTTCGTCACGGTGAACGCTTTAATTACACTTACATTATGTAAATACAATATTATTCATAACCTTAACTTTGAGAAGCCTTCGGTTTATTATAAACGGACCAAGTTCGTTAATAAAAAATGTGTTGGATTTTCTTTTCAAATAATCCAACTAAACTTGCTCGACGTATGTGAACAAAGGTGTAAATTACACAGAACGGTTAGTCAGGTGGGTAGGGAACATTAAATTTGGCACGAAGCCAGGAGGATCGACACAAAACCGTATGTATATCATCCTCGTTAATGTCGACGTACCTTATCTGCATATTATCGTTTGCAATAAGGAATAATATCAACCAAAGACACAATTTTTGCACCACGAAAAGGCGGATAAAAAAAGGTTGTTGGCTCCCGAGATATTATGCAGCATGTTCGATCCGGATGACGTTAAAACTGCAAACGAATTTTCTCCGAGAAAATGTTATTTCCCCAATTGGAAAATATTTTATGGAATAAAATTCGTCATAAAAGCGGGCAAGTTTTATTGGCTGCATCTAGAGGGTGGCGCTTTTTTGAACGGTTGCAAACGGAATTACCTCAAGTCAAACAGTCACTTCTTTCATTGATACGTGGCAGTGATAACGTTTATATTAGGGCCCTCGCCCCATAACATTTAATTAAGTAGGTAAGTAATGAACCGTGAGTGTGAATGATGTTTTCAAAAACCTAATAAAGGGGAAAAGGGATTTAGCAATCCGTACAAGCCCACTAATTTAAACATCAAATATGCAGAATTGCTAACCTACCTACTCTCTAGATTTATACGTCTGGCCGCTTTTCGGCTCGGCATGTTTCAATATTTGCGTCATTGTTTCGAGCCCTACGTCCCTGAAGATGACGGTCGAAACAATGACAATTTTATTGTTTGCTTTAAAGAAACGAATCTTGGATTTTGATATCTCGTAGCTTCAACTTTTTATATTATGCACCGTAAGAATATTGCGGATGGGGTAATAGCAGCAATGCACTGACGTAAGACAAAGATGAATAGGAGGAATGGGGTGCACCTGTGTCAGCGCACTATACCTGGTTCACCTGTGCGCGCATCAATACAGGGAATACCCGGACGACCTGCGCGCTTACCTAGTCATTACATTTTATCTACTTATCTCGCTTGCTTTATTCAATATAGCATAAATAAGCAAACAATAATACATCACAGAGAATAGCAATAACATAAAATCATTTTAAAAATAAATTTTTAAACCCCGACACATAAAATGAGGGCGAAGAAAAATGTAGCACTACCGAAAAAGAACGGTCGATCAAATGCTGACGGTCTAATTACATACAGATCATTAGTCAGACTTTTAATCTCAACGATAATTAAGCCATATTCAAAAGAGTTGTAGTGCAAGTGGATTTTAGAATTAAAAAAAAAACGAAAAATTCGACCTATGTTTTAACACGGGGCTCGCAGCAACAATCGATAAAAATAATCATCCACAAGTAAACAACATTTGAATCTGTTTAACCTAAACATTTACGTAATTTTTTTAATGTTTACCGTAAAAAACAAATAACTGAATAACGTTTTGGCGCCCAACGTTGGGCGGGTGGGGTGGGAACGTCGGTTTGTTTTGCTTTTAAAAATAAATTGAAAAGCAAAGATTTTCATCTGCGAAGCAAAAGTGCATTCGAACTACCTAACTTACCGGTAGCACCACGATCGTATCCAATTTTATAATACGTGACGCGCCTGTTGGTTTGGAGAAAACACATTTCCATAGCGTTTATGTACCCTAATACATCTCTAATGGTTTCCCGATAGACAGGTGTGATCGTTTCGTCCCGGTTTAAATTTCGGAAATGAAAATGTAAAGGTGACCGTTATGGAAATACGCCATTAAGGAAACGAATTGATTTGGTTATCATTTTTATATCAGCTTGACAAAATACGAAAGGTAAAATTGTTAAAACTTTTGAGAATCATACTTTTTCTCGTTCCTTTGTGATGGCAACATAAAATATAACATAAAAGAAAAAACTAATCTATTGTACTTAGTCATCTTCTTGAAGGAAGATTGGTCAGTTAAGAAGGCAGGAAATGAGCTTTAGTTCGATTCCCGTTGTGAATAAAGCGTATTTTACAAAGAGTGATTTTTGTTATTTACTGACAAGAGCCCTCCAAAAAAATAATTCGAATGAACGTAGATAATTTGACGAATCATTTTTTTTCCACTCCGATGGTGACGAACATGTCAAATAATAAAAATCGATATGCAATAACGAAATTAAGCGTCGGTTAACCCGACATTTCATGTAATGTTAAATTATCGACCCAAATGTAACCAACAACACAAACCAATGATAATGTAATTGAAAACTTCGCAAATGATAAACTAGAAAAACGTGACTGATTTCGTCTGGAGGAGCGCGGCCCGCGGAGATCGAAGTTGTGGTTTACATATTGAAATCCACTTTTCATTAAACTTTTACCAGAAATTGATGTTTAACTAAGGATTTCCAATTTACGTTTATGAGAGATTTAGTTTATTTTAAATGGTTCATATCAATCTAGCAAGTGCATACTCGAAAATAAAGTGGAAATGTTTGCCATCCAACTCGCCAATAGCATCGTTCGATATTATGAAGATAACATCGCGAAAGGGTGCGAATAGCTGAATGGTCATTTGAATGACTTAGTTTTTTCACGTTTAATCGACTGCTGGAGTTACAGTGGAAATCGGGAAGGAATAACTTGACGTCATCACACATATTTTCATAATTGTTACAAAAGAAGGTTATAATTGCCCGTCAAATGATTGTCCTTCAGAATAAATTTTCAATATAAATAAATGTGTGGTTTATGTTCATTATTTTGTATTAATTATACGCTACAATAATAGCAATTTATTTTTTACAACTGACGAGGTATCAAAATTATACTATTGTTTATGCCCGTGTAAAAATCGTTTATTCCCGTGGTTTGGAATCCACGTTAAGCTGTAGGCTCTCTGTGCTCGTCACACACAGTTTCAACACTCAACAAGCACGAACAGGGAAATTTATAAAACCGATGTACGAGGGCATATCATTAAGTACTTAGAATCAAACGGAGATGTCAACCACTATCGTCAAATGAATATGATTTTTGACACGTTAAACCTTTAAACCTCGAAATAGGAAATTTTAGATAGATATGTCAATTAGTTTGATTATGACAGTCATTCAAAGTGAACAACTTGTATAAATCTGATAAAATGGAAAAACCGAGAATCTTGCGGTGATCAAATACTTGTACTATTTGAAAGGCATAACACCTTCAGGAATCATTGCAGACATGAATGTAGTTTTGGGCGAGTCTTCTCCATCGACTGCAATCATATATAATTGGTATAATGAATTTAAACAAGGTCGTATAAGCACAACCGATGAACACAAAGTAGGACTGCCAAAATGTGGTTACGCCAGAAATTGTTAAAAAAAATTATGGTATCGTATTAAATACGTGGAGTAACGAATAAAAAAAAGCGTTTGGGATGTTATGCATGAAGAACTGCGTATGAAAAATTTGGGTTACTGTGCAGTTAATGTAACCACTCGAAACTAAATTTCTTCTGCTACACACTAAAGAACACAGTTAATATAACAAATTCTCAAAATATGAAGGCTGAATTTATTATCAAAATTTTGAAATAATCGAATTTGAACTTAGCTAATTTTCATGAAATTTTGATGGATTAACGAGATTCTGGAGCGCGTCAGCCCATTCTGTTGGCGGTCCGCGCACTGAGATATACTCTTACACTTAGAAAATTTCGCACCGGCAGATGCACCTCGACTGTCGTACATGCAACATAGGTTATTTTTTGTTTTTAAGCGATTTTTTGGGGGTGAAACGAAATAGTTTACTGCCCCATACCGCAACTATACTTTTTAATGCTATTTCGAGGGTCTCTCACATCCCGGTGTTCTTGATCGGTCGCGCCTCTCGTATGTTTAGCCTAGTAACCAGAGTCAAATCCGCTCCGTAGGGGTGCAGAGCGGAGCGGAGCGGAGCGGCGCCCCGGAGGAGTAGGATTTGACGATGGCTGACCCTCCCTTTCGAATGCACACCCTTAAAAATGGAAGGCAAAAACAATTTAATTTTTTCACTTTTTAGGCAATAACCGCCTTATTTTCCATTTTTTCGCGAATATTTATACTAATATCTACTAAGCACACCCCCCCCTACCCGAATTTCAAAGAAAAATTAAAATCGGACCGAAAAAATTGCACTCCATTTCAAGGGACTGTAACCCGATACCCGTGCAGACCCCGGTTTCGACCGGCTAGATGAATTTACTTTCCCTTCTTTTCAAAAGTCGATATTTTGGTTATTTTTCAAAATTTCAGCCAAGTTATTTTTTCTATAGCCTAATATAAGCCCATTCTTTAGTGTGTAGCTGAAGAAATTTTGTTTCGAGTGGTTACATTAACTGCACAGTCGCCGTGTTTGATTTTACTTCAGAGTTAATCCTCAAGAATTTTTGCGTCGACACAACATGGATTCACTAATATACGATACATACTCCAGAAATGAAAGAACATGCCAAACAGTTGGTTGAAGCTGGTGGAAGTGTTCCAAAGAAAGTAAAAGCAGTCCAATCAATTGGAAATTTTATGGCAGCTGTTTTTGGGATTTTCATGGAACGATTGGAACAATTGAAGAAAATCGACTTCATTTGGGCAAGAAAAAAAAGGCTTCTTCTTGCATTTTTTTTGTCAGAAATTGCAATGGTAAAACTTCATGAATTGGGTAACGAATTGCTTTCACATCTACCATATTCTACAGAATTGGCTTTTAGTGACTTCTTGTTTCTAAACTTGAATAAATGACTTCGAGGAAAAAAATGTAGGTCAAATGAAGAAGTAATAGCCGAAACAACTGCTTATTTTGAAGAGTTTGACAAATCATATTATACTGATGGTATCAAAAAATTTGAATCGCGTTGGATTAAGTGTGGAAGACCTAAAAGGAGACCATGTTGAAAAATGAAATTAATTTTCTATTTTCTATTCTAAGGACTTAAAAATCCATAATAACCCATGTTGATAGGGAATCGAGTTTAAGTTATAAAGTTTTACTTCCGGCTATTCTTAAATTTTTATGGTGTGGTTCCGATTCCACGTTAAACACCACCGACTTGAGGATACATCCGCAAATAAAAATATCGCAATAGAAATTCTAAAGACAAACGAAATTACGTTTATCTTACGCTTGCTATTATTGTACTCATCATTTTACATAACGAAGTGTCGGTACCAAATTCAGATGGTCGTGACGTAAAGGTCAACTTATGTGATTTCAAGTGTATGCTATGGCCGGATAAAAATGAATTTATTTTTGATTAAAATAACAAAATGGGTTATGTCGTAGGTAACACATTATCGGTATTTATATTAAGGAGCCATATCACATCTGACGGTAATATTGTCCTATATGCGGTTAACCATACCTTGCAAGTGACAGATCGTCGGGTATGCGTAGGACAGTTGCACATTGGTCACTAAGTGATGGATTATTCTCAGGAGTATTCTACCAAGGGTTCTACCACTTGGCAATTCGCATACTAAAACAACTTTAGTCTATCTCCACTAAATATTTTGCCTAACTAAAATAATCCTCGCGCGATTTTTGAAAAATAACATTAAATTTTCGATTTAGGGAAAGCCATTCGCTACGAACATAAATCAAAAACTTCCAAATTTCACCTGAATCGGTTCCGCTTGAAAGTGTTTGCAAGCGGTCCTGGAGGGCCACAATAATCGCTGAGCTATCGGCCTCGAAGGTAGCATAAGGCGATATGCACTAAATTGTCTGTAATTTGAACTCCCGACTGACTTCTGATGCTTTTCCATTTCTTCTGGGACTATAACGTACGATGTTACAAATGAGCTCACTTTTGATTTAAACGCACCAAAAAACTTGAAATTTAAAGTTGGAAAAAACAAACAAAACGAACCAATTTAATTACAAATTACTGGGGTAAAACAGAAGAAGGAAAAAGTGTGAAGGCGTTTAAGTCTCTAGAGGTCGAGAAGGTAAAGAATGAAACACCTACGGAGTTGGGCCAAGAAATTTATCTCAATAAGAGCCATAAATTTATACAGACAAAATCAATTTGTGTGTGAGACATTCTTCGCATTGCCGGACTGAAAATATATCAGCAACAACACAAATCCTAAAAGCAAAGCTCTTTTTAGTCTACGCGACCATAAAGTATCAATTTAGCAAAAAACGGAATCTTTGGCGAAATTTATTGGAAGTAAAACATTTTCACGTTCCAAATTTCAGCGACATTTCAAAAGCAATTTTCGAACATGAATTACTCTAACGGATAAAGTTAAGAATAGCAGGTAATGGAACGTTTTGAAAGCGATAATTAACTTCAAAGAAATCCTAAACTTGACTACATTAACACCTTTACTGTCAGCGCGTATATCATTCTGAATTATGCTTTGGCACATATTTAAGAAGCATTGCTTCCACACGCATTTTTTAAACGAGTACAAAACATGGCTCATAAAAATTTTGATTTACTTATTCAGATGAATTTCGAGTTCTCCTCCACATCTTTACTATGCGGTTAGTGGTAGTGCCAGCGGTTGGAAAGTCGGTCAAATTTTTGAGATGCAAAAAATACCGAACACTGAAGCAAATTAAGAAAATCAATCCGTCGTTTTCAGGTGGGCAGGGAGACCGGGGCTAGTTGGCACACTTTTCAATTTTATCATTTATTTGAAGGCGTTTTCAGAATATAATATTTTATCGAACTAGATGACCCCCCCCCCCGAATGGGGGTAAGTTGACATACACGATGGATGACATGATCGAGAGAGCAGCGCTTAATCGTATTAACACCAAAGTTATCACGTAGATGTCCAGTAAAAGCCATTTAGACAGCATTTGATCGTTTCCTAGCAAAATTCAAGTCGGTATAGCAAAGAGAGCGCCAACAAGATCATCAGATATATTGTAATTGATCATTTCTAGTGCATTTTTCTATTGTTTCAATAGCTAAGTACAGCTCCACCAAGCTAAGAAGAGCCCTGGAGGGGCGTGTCAGGCGCTGCTAAATTTTAAAATGTACACTCAGATGAAGAAATAAGTGTATTCTAACCTAAAAAGTACTTACTAAATAATATGTTCAATTTACTAAGTAAAATGATTTATTAAATATAACTATAAAGATTTGTTCTGAAAAGAACACAAAATAGAAATAACACGAAATCGAATTACACAAAAAATCACGACAAATGTAAACACACGCAATTATTTGTAACTTTTACAACAGAATGTACTTGAGAAATAACTCAACGTTCATGTGTTCATTCAAATTTTTATCAAATTAGTTGGCATATTTGCCGCGTCCTTTCTAAGCTTGGTGGAGCTGTACGCAGGTAGGTATACTTCGTTAATTTTGTGGGAAACCATACATTTTCAGTTTTTTGTATTAAATAAGCAAATTTTACCTTTATTTCGATCTGGAACGAATATGTTTGTTTGGACTAAAAATTCAAGTGTTATCGTGGTTGCCACCATCTGCTGAAAGTTGCATATTTAAGGTTCTCAATCGATGGTTCGACACCGTATTTAGTTTGCATTTCTATTGCTATTGTGTATTACTTTGAATTGAGAATATCTGTGGGAATTTCACTCCCCTACAATTATTATCGAGAGTTCATAACAACTGAATCTGAATAAAATTAACTTGCATTAACCCAGTAAACCTTACTATTACTACATATAACTAAAGTTGTGTTTTAGATTCTACACCAGTAGATACGATAGACACTACAAGAATTAGACTACTTTCTAAAAGCTTTCCTCAAGACTTGGAAGTTTTTAAAAAAATGGTCTAGTTCCTGTATTGTTTATCTACTTACATCGCCGGGTTGTCCTGGAGGGAAACTTACATAAAGGAAATAAAGCTTTGGTTAAAGATAACCGGAGATGATAAAATTGGTCTTAATTTAAAAAAAAATGCATTAAAATTTACACAGATGTAATCGGAGACAAACTTATGTAAAACATAATTAGCGTACAACGACGAGTAAGTTCTCATATAGAGGCAACTTGCCCCTATAACACTTTGTTGATAATTTGGCTGATATGATCGAACAAATTGAAATGAATGTAAACCAAATATGGTAACATCATACAATGAAGAACTGTAATCGCGTTCGATCAAGAGACTGTTACAGAAATTTTTGTAGCATACTAAAATTACAAATACAGATGCACATCTCGTCAAGTAGAATATACGATGTGACAGGGGACGAAATAATTGGATTAAGCCAATTTACCCCTGCATCTAACTACCCCTGTCTCCCTATATTATTTTGCATTAATAAAATTTATACGCTTTCGTGTCCCGAGGATGTAAAAAGTCTTTCGTTCACCAGCATATATAAAGGTAAACTTTGATTAAACTAGCAACTAAGTCATAACTACGAGATCGGTTGCAAAACTTATCCAGAGTCGATATACCCTTACACACACTCTTCCGTCGTCATGTTATTAAAATTTCTCTTCCTATTTCTAAAATATAATTAATTATTAGAGTAACAGTAGATGAACAACTAACAAACAAGAGAAAGAAGCATTCCCGCAAATACCAGCGCAACCCTTTTAAAACAAATAATAAGAATTGTGTAATTAAATTATTCATTGAAATTAGCGAGCAACCGAGGCGGGTACAAACAAGGCAGAAAATAAACGAGACAACTTAGGAGGTAAATTGCTTGTTTCATTCCATTTCGACTATGAAATTATTTGAATCTAATAAACCTGTGCATTTATTGACTCCCCAAAACCTCCTAAAATAGAAATTATAATTACAAATCAGAAGGGGGACGCGTAATTTTTGAACAAATTCCAATTTGTTAACCAATAAATACATTACTACTAATAGTTATCGATGAGGTTCCTTACAAGTTGAAATAAAACATGAAACAACATCTTTAGCTATTCAACAATTAGCATTTGATAAGATTGTTATCTAACAATTCTTAATAAGCAGTCGGTGGCGGCTTGTCCTAAAGGGGACAAGGGCAAGTGCCCTCTCATCCAAATGCTAAAGCAACAACTATCATCCAAAAATGATTTTAACATAATAATTTCGAGTAAATAAAAATCGGCTAAATTTATATATTTTCAATTTCTTTAAATTATGTGCGCTTCCATTAATAGAATATAGTAAGTTATAAAATATAGCCCAGAGGTTGCTTCCTGATCATGATAAACAATAGCAACCGTAATAAAATTGTAATACGAGTATTATGGAAACCACTATTATGATATGGTGTTACTGCGTAAATTCTATCAATAAATTATACATTATTGCGTTTTAACCTACAGCCAAAAATAATAATGCCAGTGACATTTAAATAATAATTAATGTCGTTTCTATGGAAGCCATTTTTTGCAACATTGTGTGTAAAATTTATCAATAAAAACTTATACATTCATTGTATGTTTATGATTTATTAAGAGATGCTGGAAAAATATTGTAAACACAAAACGCGCGAGTTAAATAGATATTACCCATTCGGGAAAATAACCCCCCTCGGTCTACAGCCTTTTCTTTCGTGAATAATATCTCTTTGGTCCAGTTTTTCAGTTTAGGGTTATCTTAATGGAAATAATGGTTTCATTACAGATGGATGGCCCACGGTTTTGGAAAAAGTGGTTTCCCTAAATCGCTGTAGTACTTGTAAGTAATGTAATATGCATTAAGGCAGGTACCTGCATTTTGTTGCGATTGTATCCATGGAAATAACCTTCAGGTTGCAACTTGAGATAGAAGTGATACTTTTAATCTCGTGTGCGAAGGGGATACCCACGACGTACCCGAGCGAAGCTGAACATTCTACGCCTACGCGCTGATATAAATAAACCATTGCAATCGGATGTCACAATACTTTACATTGGACACTTGAATATAAACAATGCAATACTTGTTAATACTGCAAATTAAAATTTTTGTCACTTAAATATGTCCTTTAATCTTATTCAATTACAAAAAAATGTTTACTAGTAGTAGTTAGTCACAAGAAGATCAGATAATCGGGGTTCTATGTACTGTACTGATCTTTTCGTACTGTTTTAGTACTGATCAATTTCGATCTGAAAATTGTGATCCAGTAATAAAAAAAATGTAAGCCTCGATAACATCCCAGATAGCATTTTCATTTAATAATACGTAAGGTTGAGACAAGCTTGTCGATTGCTTATTTTTGGCTTGCTACGACAAGCTTTACGGTGTAAACCTTGCAATCAGCTTGAGCAAAGGCTTTTAGTGACAAGCTTTACTTATAAACCTTGCAACAAGCTTTGAATAAGGTTTTAAGAGAAAAGCTTGTCAAGTAAAGCGAAATAAAGGCTTGTTGGTGGCTTAATTTTCAAGCCAATGACAAGATTAACATTTAAAGCGAAAGAGAGGTTTGTCGGTGTCTTGATATGACAAGTCTAAGACAAGCTTTACTTATATATCAAGGTTGTTATAATCTTTTGACAACATTGTCGGAGAATTATTTTAAGGTTGTTTTAAGCATTATTTAAGATTATGACCATCAACTAGATCCTTTTTACAATTTTTCTCTAAGCTTGTATGCCTTTTAACGACTACCTTGTGACAACCTTTTCCACTTGTTAAGATAAGGTTGTTATAAATCTTATAGAAACCTTAAATTGCTAATTGGGATTGGCAATAATTCCAAAGAAATTTATCGAAAATTAATTTAATTTTTGATTAAATCAGATTTTTTCAACTTTTAAGTTTGCCAATAACAAGCAAACAAGCGTTTTAAGGAAAACATTGTTTAGAAATATTTTTAAGCTCCAGTAATTTCCTGTCTACAGAGTTCTGAAAAATTTAAATCGGTTTACTTTTGTAGAAGTTATTTTTCTTAAAGTGATTAAAGGTTTTTGCTCTCCCGGGAGTAATAGCACTACCTATACATATAATTTACTCTTCATTTTTAGGGACTCGAGTGTCACTTATTCCCAAGGAAGTAACATGAAAATAAACAAGGCGCAGTCATGTCACAGTTTGAAGCAAAATCACATAGTAAAAATTCATAACTGGGAGTGCAAAAAAATAGTGTATATAACACCGGACTGTAGTGTATATTAATTCCTCGTGTGATTATTTCCGATACGATTTTTAAATTATCAAATGCTACATATTTTACTTACATAATTGCCCAATTAGGCTAGAGTTAGCTATCTCTTACTACTCGAAACTAAATTTCTTCTGCTACACACTAAAGAACACAGTTAATATAACAAATTCTCAAAATATGAAGTGTGAATTTATTATCAAAATTTTGAAATAATCGAATTTGAAAAGTATGGAAAAGTAGCGAGAGCATGGTGCACAACCGGTCGAATGCCGCTACTTCGTTCGGCCGGCGCGCATTTTGTTGACGGTACGTGCACTTAGATATACTCTTACACTTAGAAAATTTCGCACCGGCAGATGCAGCTCGACGCTCCTACATGTAACATCGCTTATTTTTTGTTTTTACGCGATTTTTTGGGGGTGAAACGTAATAGTTTACTGCCCCATACCGCAACTATACTTTTTAATGCTATTTCGAGGGTCTCTCACATCCCGGTTGCATAGATCCCGGTGTTCTTGATTGGTGGCGCTTCTCGTATGTTTAGCCTAGTAACCAGAGTCAAATCCGCTCTGGAGGGGTGCAGAGCGGAGCGGAGCGGAGCGGCGCCCCCGAAGAGTAGGATTTGACGATGGCTGACCCTCCCTTTCGAATGCACACCCTTAAAAATGGAAGGCAAAAAAAATTTAATTTTTTCACTTTTTAGGCAATACACGAGTTATTTTCCATTTTTTTGATTATATTTATTACTAATATCTACTAATCACACCCCCATCTATCCGAATTTCAAAGAAAAATTCAAATCGGACCGAAAAAATTTCACTCCATTTCAAGGGACTGTAACCGGATATATGTGCAGACCCCGGGTTCGACCGGCTACATGAATTTACTTTCCCTTCTTTTCAAAAGTCGATATTTTCGTTATTTTGACCATATTCACCCTTTTTTTCCTTTAATTAGACAAATATAAGCCTGTTCTCTAGTGTGTAGCTGAAGAAATTTTTTTCGACTAGTCAGAGTTAGATAACTGCGCCCCATAATTACATAAATTACATAATGCTAAATAAAAAAAAAAGTGCTTGAAGTGATCCCCCTGGATAATAGAGCATGCCTCATAACTTTTATAGAAGTTATTCATATACAGGGATACATTTTTGAGAATTTAAGGTCAAACACTATAAATTTAACGTTCCTAAATAAAACTAAAACCCCCAAATTAACAAAGAAGAAGAATAAGTCCTAAAACACTGGCGGACCAGAAAATAATGTTTTTTTAACGTAACTGTAAAAAATTAGACAAAACCAGTCGAAGTTTCTCTGCATTAGCTATGTGGTATCATAAAACCACGGTTGGCATTGTAATAAATTTGACCAACATTAAAACAACCCTCAAGACGACCAGTTTGTCAAAGCTAGTCCGCCCCTGGACGCAAGTTACGTAAGCTTTGATTAAAAAATTAGGCTCGCTAAATTTTGAATTAAAAATGCGATTATTCCATAATAATTACGCACTGACCGAAACAAATTTTTCAAAAACGGTAAAATTACGTGCCAATAGAAATAAATTAATTGTAATTAAAATTTCTTACCTTAATTCCGATACTAATGGGAAAATCCGGTTGCGAGGTTAGAATTGGTAACTGCGGAATTACTGGAACAATCGGCAAGGGACAGGACATCATATTGTCAGCCTGGAAGAAAAAGATCAAATTAAAATACAGAAAATTAAAAAGATTTGGTAATTGCGGGCGAGGAATGTCCTGAAAAAGCGCAAGTTTGGTTCGAAAAATCGGACCAATTTTTTGGTTTTCCACCATCAATGTTCATCGAGCAACAAGTTCTCGTTGAAATTATGCAGTGAAAAATCACTCACCTCGAAAAACTACTTGAATCGAAAGGAAAGCGTTTCTTTTACAATAAAGAAAAGTGTCTTTTTAGTAAAACAATCAGAGCACGGAAGCTGCAGCGGGCATTAGTTTAAAAAAAATATTTCTAATGACATGAGCCTTCTATGCAAAACGAATTTTAATTCGACCAAAATGGATAATTTTCATGTTAAATGTTTACCACGTCCGTCGTCCTGAATCCGTCCATGTTTAGAAGTAAATAATTCATGAAAACAATTCCACTTCTTAAAATAAAAAAAAAATACCGGAACGTATGCCTTTTACAACGTAAAAAGTTTTTGAAGAAAAATATAGAAAAAAACTTAACAATTTATAAATTATTAGCTGAAATTCAATCTTGTTTCGGCGATCGATTTTCAGCAAATCAAACGAAAAAATTCGTGAATTTTTGTTTTCTTTCAAAAATATCGCCTAATTTGCACAAGCAAAATTTTTTATCGACTACCAAGCGAAAATAAAACTGTTATGATTAAAATTTCAGAATAATAAAAATGCAAATCCTTCCCGTCTTGAAATTTCATAAGAAAATTAAATTATACGACTAAAACAATCAAGGTATTAATTTTTATTTGAAAAATTCATTTGCTTACGAAAGGAATTCCTTTTAAGAAATATTTTACCAAATTAATTATTATTTTTAGCTAAATACCATTAAGAGATATTAGGATATTACCATTTTTTCGTTTTGAAAATCATACAAAGTGAGGTATTTTGGTATTTTCGAATCTGCTTGTTGCTACATAAATTCCATTATAATTTGTAGTTTTACACACAGAAATGAGCAATGCAGATATGAATTTGAAACAACAAAATTTGAACCATATCTGTATTTTATAATCACGCAAAAATCCAGTACTCTTTTGAAAACTAAAATTTGCAAAATTTCACAAATAATATAATACAGTGTAATTATATTCATACTATGATATCAAGTGATTAAATAAATAATTAAGAATCCGTTATCTGATGATGTCATAGTATGACGAAAATGTTAGCGAATATATTTACAGTGTATTTCATACAGAAATATTCTGGGCTGAAATCGGTGGCGAAAGCATTCTGACCTCGAGATATCTTGAGCATAATAGGATTTTCGCTGCGAGACAATTTGACTTTATACGATTGAGTTAGTCAACAATAGAATTTGATGATTCGAGGACAGAGAGGTAACTTTTAATGTAAAATGCTTTTTTTTTTTTTTTTCGATTTTCTGGACTGACCAAAATGGAGCATCCCGGCGTAGCCGGCCTTCTCCTTCATCTGAAAGTATACATTAGTGACATTGGAAATTATGGAGGCCGGTGGGCCTCGCGGAATAGCGCTGAGCTAGACTGACTGGGAAATACCTGGGTTGTGGCTGTGGTAATTGAATATGAAAAGAGAGAATTTAAATTACGTTTTTGATATAGTAGAATCCCTAATTCGAAGATTGAAGATATCCTCGTAGAAAGTGGCTCCTACCTGAAAAAATTGACGGTTGATGCGAATTGCATCTACCGTCGTATCAATTGGCGTTGGCGAGCTAAATAAATTAGAATCTGGGGTGTGGGAAATTAAGTCGAGTTACACAAATCTAGTGAATTAAATCCACTTTCGAAGAGAATTTGTGTAATTATACCGGTGTACCTGAGTTAGTCTGTGCAGATGGGGGTTGAGGTCATGGGTTGTCTACAGTCAGGATTGATTTAGGTCGGGGGATACAAAAGTCTTCAGGATTGTATTGACCTAGTTGAGCTATGAGCGGGTTGTCGGAGAATCTGGATTTCTTGTATAGACTGGTGGCGTGATTGCGAATAAGGGTGGAAATGGTATCTAGTTTGGCGTCTGCGTGCAGTCGCCTGTTGGTGACATAGAAGGGAGCGTTGAAGATGGAGCGGAGGTTTTTGTTTTGAATAATTTGGACTTTATTCATGTATGTGTGGCGGGCGTAGCCCCAAACGGGGGAGGCGTAGGTCATGGTGGGGCGGATGATGGATTTGTAAAGCCTTAATTTATTTTTGGGAGCCATGGGGCTGTCTCGATTCATGAGGGCGTATAATTTTGAAAAAAGGGCTTTGGCTTTGCCGGTAATGGCGTTTACGTGAGGTCTCCATTTGAGGCGTTCATCCATGGTAATGCCAAGGTACTTGACCGTGGGTTTCCAAGGGATTTGTTCCTCAAACATCCAGACGCTGGAATTGTGAGGTTTTTTCCGATTTCGAAACATGATCGCGGAACTTTTGCTCGAGTTTACCTCGATGCGCCAAGTTTCGTACCACCTTTCGAGATCGTTGATAGCCTCCTGGAGGCGGTTTGTGGCAAAATCGGGGTGGATTGAGGACGAATAGATAGCGACGTCGTCGGCGTAAAGTGAAATTTTAGTGGTTGGGTCAGTGGGAATTGGGATGTCGCTCATGTAGATGTTAAAGAGGGAGGCTGAGAGGATTGAGCCTTGGGGTACCCCAGAGGTAATGGGGCGTGTGGTGGATCTGGAGTTAGTAAGCTTAATTCGGAATTTCCTATTATGTAGATAAGAGGCTATTAGTCGGACTAGTGGGAGTTGGATGTTTGACTGAAGCATTTTAAACAGGAGGGCTTCGTGCCAGACCTTATCGAAAGCTTTCGATACGTCGAGTAGCACTAGGCCGGTGAATTCTTTTTTGTTGAGGGCCTGTGTGACATGTTCGACTAAGCGGAGGGCTTGGTGGGTAGTGCTGTGACCAGCACGGAATCCAAATTGCTCATTTTGGATGATGTTGTTATCGGAAATGGCCTCGTGAAGTCGAGTGATAATGATTTTTTCGGCGAGTTTGCCGAGGGAGGGAAGCAAACTGATCGGTCTGTAGCTCTGAGGGTATTTCAGATTTTGACCGGGTTTAGGGATCACCACTACATCAGCGGTTTTCCAAATTTGTGGGTAATAATTAAGGCGGAGGATTGCATTAATTATACCGGTGATAGCAGTTACTGCTTTTTTGGGTAGTACCTTAAGGGCATGGTTGGTGATGCCGTCGGGACCTGGGGCTTTCCTGTTTTTAAGGCGTTTGATGGCTATTGCAACCTCTGTGAAGGAGGCGGGATTTAT
This sequence comes from Podabrus alpinus, assembly GCA_932274525.1. NCBI lineage: Eukaryota > Metazoa > Arthropoda > Insecta > Coleoptera > Cantharidae > Podabrus > Podabrus alpinus. The sequence continues at coordinate 2,816,419 of OW026456.1, read as the reverse complement.
AGTGGTGTTGTCTGTGGTGGAAAGGGCGGTGCTTACGGAATTTTCGACCGAATTGATGTGGTCTTGGTCAAGTCTCGTGGTATTGGGGGAGCATTGGGATTGAAGGCTGTCGGCAAAGGTTTCAGCCTTTTCGAGGTCGCTTTTGGCGAGAGTGCCATCGGGGCGGAGAAGTACTGAGTTAAGGGATTGCTTTTTCTTTTGAAGCGCGCTTGCCATGCGCCAAGCGGACAAGTCTTGGAAAGCAAGGGATTTGATTTTGTCGGACCATTCATTATCGTGAAATTCTTTAATTTTAATGTCGACTTGTTCTTTGAGTTGGAGGTATGAAGTGTGGTCAGTGGGATTTCGTGTCCTGCGTGCAAGTTTCCTTGCGCGATTTTTGGAGCGGATTAGGTCCTTGAGGGAGGGAGAGAGTTTGTCTCTGGTGTCGAGGATGGGGACTTCGTAAGAAGTTTCTGAGATTGAATGAATGATTTTTTCTTGAAAGGAGTTAATGAAGTTGTCTAAGTCAGTGGTGGACTCGATGAAGGGGATTGGTCCCAGATTTTCTTTGAGCTTGTCTGTGAAAGAAATCCAGTCGGTTTTAGTCCTTGTGGGGGGGGGTTTGTGTGGAATTTGCCCTAATGTGATTAGGACTGGGTAGTGATCGGAGTTAAGCTCCTCGCAGGTGGAGATGTCGTATTGGAGTGGTACGTCTTTGAAAATGGCAATGTCCAAGATGGACGGCGTACCTGCGTGAGAAAAATGTGTGGGGGTGGTTGGAGCGATGATTGTGAAATTCAGCTCTTGTTCGAGTTGAAGAAGCTCTCGACCCTGGGTATTTGTGTGGCGACATAACCAGGCAGAGTGTTTGGCGTTAAAATCACCGGCGATGATTTTTGCGTCGGGGCCTTCTAAAAGTAGTTCGAAGTCGGTTTTGATGAAATGACTACCTGGGCGGTTGTAGATCGAGGAGATTTGCAACCAACCGTGAAGAGCGGTGTGGATGCTTATCGAGGTGGCCTCGAGGCCTTCGAGGTCGGGAGTGGGTATGGGGGTGTGCTCTATGGAGGTTTTGACGTAGATTGCGGTTCCGCCGCCGCGTCCGTCCCGATCGTTTCGGTAGAGTGTTAAGACTAGGTGAAAATACACGTACCGACAACAGAATGCGGAGGTAGGTCCGCCCCAAATCAAATGCGAGCTTCCGATTGGTTGAGCTCTTGAAAATTAACGATTTTCAATATCGATTTTGCCAAAATTACAGTGGTTATCGAATTCATTCGTACCTTATTCGCTTAATTTTAATGTTGTCTAACTAATTCCATTAAGTTTTTAACGTAAAACATCGTATCTTCGGGAGCAGTTTAACGTGCTCCTTCACATTTTCCTATTCTATGGATTTGTACTGATTATGTGGTACTATCCTCCTATCCGACAGAAAACAGTATATCTTTTATATCAGCTATGCTTTGACAGCGTCCCACCAAGCTTTAAAGTGTCCCAGGGTTCCATTATGGGACCAGTATTCTTCCTTAGAAATACTACTACGACTCTTTATTCATGTTTCAGAATGATTCAGGCTTCTTTGAGAAAATTCCAAGCTGAAGGCTGTGTGCTAAACTTGTACAACATTTTACAACTCATTCTAAAAGTAAAAATTAACGGTGCGTAACCAGAAGAAGAACATCGTGACTGAAAAATCTGAGACAATGACTCTCTTGCGAACTCTTCAGAACGGCAGTTAACATAGTCATTATCGCCAACGTTCGCTGAGCAGGCACGGTACATGATGAAGTTCATTTTTGCAATGCACTGTTTTGAGTGCATTTTTACAGTTTTGACAAGTATGGTCGCGGTGACTTCTCTGATTTGACATAATGACGTTAATATGAAGAGGGTTTCGGTTCTTATATAAATATTTAATGCAACGCGCATAAATTATTCTGTAACTAACTTTAAAATGCAGATATAACAAGTTTCACTACACGAACCACGAATGAATTGATTTAAAAACATTAGTTTTAGTGTCTTTTCGTTATTACAAATTTTTCTTGAAATGTACATTAACCATTAAGTCCACTTAACGGTTGTTGGAGATCCTAAATTTTATATCTTGAGAAAGCTTTTAGCAAGTCTCGAAACTATGAAGTGACCCCTCAACTTCTTAACTTTGTAAACCTCGCCAATTACCGCCGATATTACAATCGTATAGATTATGATAAGGGGCAGAGGGCTGGGAGGACAAAAAACTTTGGAGTTTGTAACCTCAATAATTTATCTACTATTTAATCTTGCACGGCGGCGGTTACAAAGTATAATTTCTCTAAATTGATGGTTAATTAACGTATTAAAGAGTAAGTGCTGAAAATGACAGTTCCCTAAACACTCGACAAATTATGAAGTTGCATTTCGTGTTATAATTTACTTGTAAATTCTCTTTAGGACGTCGAGTAGGAGAAAATGGTATAAAATAAAATTATACGTCGGAAGAATTTTAACGTCAAGCCAAAAAGACCGCCAGACCAAGACGAGGCACATTTTCATTTCGTTACGCTCAACATCTTTCAAATATCATGCTTGGCATAGTTTGCACTTCTTTATTCTTCTTACAAAGTAATGCGTAGTAAATCCTTACGTAAAGTATATACGAATTAGCGTTCCTTACCTAATTGCATGTGCAAGACAACGACGACGTAACATTCCGGCATTTGAGAAAGCAAGACGAACGACAAATGCACCCAGCAGCCGTGCCGTAAATTAAGAGCTTTGAGCCGCGACTTTACAAGTGGTCCTCCTTCGAGTGTTACCGTCACAATCCTTATTCCACTTACTTACAGACTACGACTTTTGGGTCAAATAAACTTGAATATTTTCGAAAATATCGAGCAAGTCTAATTATAACTCGGCGAGTTAATTGACTTCTTCGCTTAGAAAATCAATTAATTTTATCATAAAGGGATCTCTCCTTTTGTAGCACATATTTTTATTTTCGCCGCAAAGAGACGAGGAGCACATTTACCATGATATCGCAAAAGAGCAGATCCCAAAGCTTTTCCATTAATAAAGTGAACGGGAGGTATCTTAATTAAATCAAAACAATATGGCTACGTGAATCCTAAAATTAATTTCTAGTGCTACCTTCATATGTGAAGTTAAAGGTGTTTGTGAAGTTTAGAATTTCCTTCTCAAATAAAAGGAGTTGTTGTTGTTTTTCTGTTTCATTTTTAAACCGAGCTATATTACTGAAATATTTCGCTAAATTGCAAAAATTAATTACGATAGCAGCATTCCCCACGGCTAAAAAGCTTTTATTTATCAAAAACTATTTCCTACAGCTAAATACGATACTAATCAACTCGGCGATTGAAAATTTCAAATAGGCATCAATTTTAATCCACAATTAATAAATTTCAGTGAAATAAAGCGAAAATATATAAAGTTCAGAGTAACAGGTACGAAATAAATTCAGCGTTCCGTTTCTACTCACGTCACTTCCACCAACTAATCTCTTTCTGATAGCGTAACTTTGACATTTATATTAGACTCTCGTACAGAAGTTTGACGTGATCACTTTTATTTCAAATCCAGGAATTTAAACGATCGACTTCATCAAATTGTTTTAATTTACGGAGGAAATAATAAAAATAGTCGTTATTGCTAAAAAGACAACAACGATAGTCAATTTCAAAGCCCTCCTGCATGGAAAGCTAATTTTGAAATAAACGTTTTCCAGGCTTGGCAGCTATCGAAAGTAAAGAGTTCGAAAGATTAGTGGACCCCTACAAATCAAAGACAACGAGCGATTCTCAAGCACCAACTCGAGACCGAATTACGAATAGCGAATCAATCGACCAGCGAAATCAACTCATTTGACGACAGACTTCATTCAGAACTGCGGTACGAGGAGAAAATCGTTACGATGGTAACCTAACCAAGAGTATCATCCAATCAGATGATCGTCAATGTGGAAAACATACGAAATTCAGGAAAACGGTAAGAAACATCAAATAATATTAATTTGTAGTAGTCTTATCATATGAAGATATTGAACAAAATTAAGATTCCAAAACCAGTATGTTTTTACCAAAAATGCAAAATATTGAAAAACTTGGTCAAAATAAACCAACCAACTGAGAGAAATGCTTCAGAGTTTCAACAGATGACGGTCGGTCCCAAAAAGAAGAAAAGCTGAAACTATGGCATTTCCTCCCAATAGGTAGGCCATTTTTTGTTTCTTATTTTTGTCCTTTTTTATACGTTATAGCTTTGAAAATTGGTTAATAAACACCCGTAACGTCGCAAAAAAAAGTCGGCAGGCACAGAGAGGGCGCCCAAAATAGAAATGCAATAATATTATTAAGTGTTAATATTTCCAGTAGCACAAGAAGTTGTGGCTGCGGAAGCAGTGAAGCCGTTGCAGATTAAAGAAATACTTTCATGCAATCCTTGCGTGTTTATCGTGGATTTAAGACTAATTTTGCGGTTCGAAATGACCTTCTTCAGTCCCACGTTAAAATTTAGTCCCATGGGATGTCATTTAGTCCATTGGGATCATAGTATGACATAATTATTGACTCAACGTCTACATGCTATATTATTTTATCTTACGTTAGAATTATTTATCGCTTCCTTGAAAGGAATGCGTTATCAGGTTATCACATTGCAATGAGATATTCTTTCGACGTGTAGGCGTTTTATGGCGCCAAAGCTTCATATTATGCGTAAAGGCAGCCACAGACTATCGGCTTTGTTCGACGTACTTGTTCGACTGCTTTGTTCGACTGCTTTGTTCGAATAGGCCACAGACTTGCAGACTTGTTCGACGGTGTTATCAAGACAGAGATAGTTAGAGAGATAGAGACAGAGAGACAGAGATCAAAGCCGTCGAACAAAACCGTCGAACAAATCCGTCGTTCTTGTTGGCGAACAAGTACGACGGAATTACTGCCACACACCCACAGACTTGCTCGTCGAACAAAGCAGTCGAACAAGTACGTCGAACAAAGCCGATAGTCTGTGGCTGCCTTAAGCGCTCTTTCTTTTAATCATACAACCACTGTTATCATTTGTAATGGGATACATTAATAGACACTTTTATAAATTGCATAATCACAAAGTAATTGTGCATACGCTGTTATCTTTTGCAATGCGCTTTTTAACTGCCACTTTAATTTTTATAATTTAATTTGTACCTGTTTATTTCAATTTTCTTTTAGGCAATTTTTTGGCGGTAGTTATTAGGATTGCATAAAATAGTATACACAACTGGTGGCTAAAGCGCCATTAAATCTCTTGTGCTTGCGACCCCTTGGTGGAGGGGGTAGCTGTCGCTACCCCCACCACCGCAGGTTCGCAATTCGTACACGAGATTAAATGGCCCGCTTTAGCAACTTGGTGTGTAACATACTATTATGCAATACAGGGACGTAAACTGCTATTTTAGTCCCTGTTTAAGAAGACTAAAGTAATTTAAAAAATCTCAAGGGATATAAAGTGAATTTAAATCCCAAGGGACTTTGCTAAAAATAAATAGGTACTTTCCAGGACGACCGCATGCAACTTCAAACTGAAAAAAACGTCAAACTGACATTTATTTTGGAAAGGTTATGTTGAAATTACAGCATTACATAATTATTAATTGCAATTCAAGTCCCGGAAATGCATAAAATAATGTACATACATACATACCTCAGGACTATGTGGATTGTTAATCCCTCGTATGATCTTTTGCCCTCGATTTCGTCTCGGGCAAAAACTTCACACTTGCGATTAATAAATGCACCTAAGTCTCTTGGTATATAACATACTATTACAACCCCTGTAATACGGTGGGTTGCATGTAATCCTAAATAATTTAAATGTTATCCTATTGAATAAAGTCACGAGACGCCACTGCCGATACTGCTTTACTTTTCTTAGCCATCACGATATGGTAAACCCCCCGGTTTGTATTTTTCACTCTAATATAAATAATTGTTGACTTAATGGATTTAATTTGACAATGTAAAGTATTAATATCTTCAAAGCAACATAAGAAGTTGACTCGGTAAGCATTCAGCCCGCTACAGATTACAGAAACATTTTTACACCCCTACGGCAAGGGGGTCGCATAGAAATCTAAATTTATTACATTAATGTTCGCGTTTATCTCGAGGGTTATCAATTAAAGCGTCTTTGGAATTAAATTACTCTAGAAGTAAAACAAATTTATATTTTTCTTTTGTTTTTTAATTTTGAGTCCTGCCACTGAAAAGTCACGAGCCACCACTGTTTATTGCCTTTATATCACTTTCCTCGACTAATAATATACAAAATGGAAAACAAAATTCATGAAATTACATTATTTGACGGTTTTTTACATAAAATTTGATAATAGGTACAAAATTTACCGATAAGAAAAAATGTGCGGAACCGGCCTTGAGGGAAGTGATCCGTGTCACTAAAAAATATTATATTTATATAATAATGTTTTTAACAAACTAATACGATATATCAAGAAAATAATTAATATAATTAATGGTGGACTACAAAGCGTTGTAAAAAAAAATATTAATTTTTGGGCAATATCGGTAATAATAAATGTCTTGCCGTTCAAACGTCCTGTACTTCCCCATAAGTAAGAGTTCCACTACATTAGAGAGTTTTGAGATATGAAGCCTTAAGTTTGACTCAACTACCAATGAAAATCTACAGTTTTAATTTAAAGGCAGGACTGATGAACTACTTAAATTTAAATAGAAGATTTAATGAAATGACTAGATGTGTTCCATAAAACCTTAATATAAGATCAAGAGACCCATTAGAACGAATATATTCTTCGCTGATGAAGAGGTCGCCGTGATGCGTTTTACCAGGTGATGTATTTGGTATGTGAATGAATACCCCAATCAAAACACAAACTGCTCTTTTTTACTTTCAGCTTCGACCGAACAATAGCTTTTTTAGAAATTTGAACAGATTTAGTAGGGCAAGGTTGGCCAAAAAGAGGGGTGTAGCGAATGCAAGGAATTCGGGCTCCCCAATTTTGCTCGTGCTGTAGACGAGTAGATCTTTTCCCTATTCATTGCAAATCGATTAAATCGAATAAAGAAAACCAAAAATTTAAAAACGCAAAATTGAAGATTACCTATTTAAATAATTTCCCATACACACATTTGCACATCGCCAAGTATCGATTAGAATCACTTAAATGCAAAGACGTCCATACACCTCGAGAGTTTATAAAATACTGCAGTATAACTTAGAGGTTCGTAACCTAGTATATTACCTAATGAGATAACAGCTAGGCGGCGCGACGACGTCATATAATTATGATTACGACCTTCTGAATTGTAATGCAAATTAACTTACTATTTTTTAATAATTTTAACTTTATTTTTGAATTTCTAGTTATTTTTGAGCCCCCCGACGCCAGGCCCGGGTCAAAAGACCCTCATGGTCTCCCTTTGTTTGGACATTGGTATGTATGGTTCAAGAGGACCAGAAAAACTATAGCTCGTAACCCGCGACCAGGACGATAAAAAACGGTAGGCGAAAAGTACTAGAAGTAGCGAAGATGAAGAACCAGATGTGTCGAGGCAAATCTGAAGTATTGAATATTCATCAACATAAATACATTTAATGAATATTTTAAGGAACTCCTTAAAGAGGATAGGCGAGAATATAACTGATATAACCGAGCGACGAAAAAGTTTAAGATATTTCAACCAAGTAATAAAAATAACATTAAAACACAGAAAACGGAAGTTCACCGGAACCTGGAGGTTGTCCAATACTAATAATTTATTAATCCAGCATGTCTGCATGTCTCTGAAGGGATACAGAATTTATATTATAAGAAAACTGTTTAATAAATGCCCTGTAGATGGAAACTGTCATGTTTGATCCCAATTTATATTAGAAAAAAGAATGTGACAATTTTTTGAGGAATCAGCGCGTTAAAAAAAATAATACAATTTAACAATTATTATACGAATACAATGGAATCGAGATAAATCAAACCACCAATTGTTATCGGAAGTCAACGTGTAGAAATATAGGAACTCTAATCTATTAGTAGATGCCAAATCATTACTCCGGATAATAGGGACGACATATTCAGAACATGACAAGAAACTGACAGAATATAAAAAATGAATGTTAACAATAAATATAGCAAACACAATACATGGTCGTAGTAGATTCGGAGGCTGGAACTATCAAAAGTGAAAGATGGAGAAGGATTTAGAAAAGGGCAAAATAGGCTGGGTACTGATGAACTTGGTATTGGAGAGCAAAGTATTTAGTAAAATCCAAAGAAAAAATGATTGGTGTTGGACTTCTGGCGAAGGAAAATGAAAATACAAGATGGAGGGCACAGTAAGACGGAAACGTGGTAGACCACGTACCAGATGGCAAAATAAAATAAACAAAAAGCAATGCCGAAACCATGATGTTATAGCAAATTGTGGCATGCAAGTACGATAAATATAAAAATCTTCCTCATCCTCAGTTTACCATTCCAAATCAAAATTTTTAGTTTGATGGAGGTTTGCATCTCAGTCTGATCTCCAACATCGATTCGAAGTTTCACACGGGTATTCTTAACAAATTTTCACGACTTTCCTATTTTATTTGCGAACATAAGAAGTGTTTGAGCCATCATTCATCCGTCTTTCATTTCTCCTCAGTCAATATTTTTTATTTCAGCAAAATCAATATCAGCTTTTACAGTTCTAAATTACCGGAGTTGATATGAATCAAAATAAAAAAAATACCTACATAGATCGAACACCCTATTTGTTTCCCATGTGACACGCAAATATCCGGTTTTACAATTTAAAAAAAAAGAACACGAAATTAATTAAAACATTTTATGGAATAATAACCGAATAAATTAATTAGCCGGCGAAAATATAACGAAATAAAATTGCATGTTCCACAACTACACTGTGACAAAACGGACACCAGTTGAATGTGGAATCGATTTTCAGATACGGAAGTTCATTAAAAATGCGTCACACGTTTTACATTGTTATCGCGAATAGTTTACTCCGTTATAATGCAAAAAATATAAGATTAAAAGATAATTTTTGTACGACCATTTAGGTGTACATAGAGAATTTTTCACCAAAGAGGTAAAAAAGTCTGCAAAAGTACGTGTAAATATGTAATATTTCATTTTAAAACATACGTCATTCTGCCACGAAAGCTAAATATTAGATTTTCCAAGAGATTTCCCGTATCTATGAATTCTCACAACAGCCCCATTTTTCTTTGAATCCCGACGACGCATGTAGAGAGGACTCAGGATTTTCAACCCTCGGCAATTACCTTGCCCCCTTTCACAGCAACATCGTACACTTCAGGCTACCCTTTCAAACCGCTGAAATAGCTATTACATAGGCGGAGATTAAAATGGGGTACCTGGTAAAAAATTTATCTGTTTAAGCAGTGAAACTGATTATTCTTGCAATTTCGATTTAGGCAAACCTTCATTAATTGATATGGAACCGACTTTGTCGTGGTTGTTATTTTATCATACGAGTAATCCACCTCGGCTGCGCCTGTTTACATGCTGATAGTCTTCCATGATAATTACATTCTAATTGTTACATTTGATGAAAGCAAACAACAGATTACCAATTTAATACCACCAAATCGAAATTTGCGGTTTTTAAATTTCCCCCGAGAAAATCTAATAACGAGACGCACGTGACTTTTCTTCTATATGTATAATCTACAGAAAAGAGTAAGAAGTTTATAAGATGATATTCAGCACGCTATGTAGTATGAATACTCTCTTTACGAAAACCTCTTCACTCTTCCTTATAATCTATTCGGTTCTTTACGAAATGTGATTGATTTCGGGTTCTGAATTTCGCATTTTCTTTGTTCATGTTTCTTTATAATAGGAACGTAGAAAATAATTAAAGTTATAGAGCTCATCGTATAAAATAAAATTTAGAAAATTCACTCTCGAGTTTTCCATTGTATGAAATTATTCGCTGAATATTCGAGAAAAGCTACCACTTCCTTATTTAAATAATTAAAATTTTAATTTTAACAAAAATCGTTTATTCCGTTTCGTACCGAAGTTGTTCGATGTAAGAGAAATGCATTTTCTAGCTGAAATTTCCTGAAAAATTTAGTAACGGTTAGAAAAATATTTGTTGTCGTCGGGAATAAATATCTCTTGTCACAATATTGAAACGAACGTTTTCCTTTGATAAACACAGTGCAATATATGGAGCCGAGGGAAACAAATTACCATTATCAGATTGGGAGAATTTTTAAGGCAAGTTATTTAGTTTGTTCTTCTTACACCTGCAAATGGCCTAAGTACCTGTGTTTAAGATTTAAAAATAAATAAATTACATAATTTTCATTTATAATTATAATGCGTTATAATGACTATGTACTTGTATAATTTATACGAAATTTCTGCATTCTCATGCGTCCATCATTTTATAAATATATAATTCAAATAATATAATCTCTTGAACACGCAATAAACTCGAAAAAAAATTAATTACTTATACCGCAGCGACTTGCAAGTTTCCGTTCATAATTCTATGCAATTTTTATGGCCTCATATGGCAAGGTGAAATACCAAAAAAAAAAGTGAAAAGACACGCGAAACTGGAAGAATTCGATTGGCTCTTCGAATTCACCGAGGATTTTAAAAATTATTTACAAAAAAATAGTGAAAGTACAGTCTATACTGTTCCATGTTATACGAGACTTACTGTCGGTTTTAATTAAAAAAAAAAAATATTAATAACCCGCTGCTACGGGGAGGGCGACCCCCCCCCTCAAAAATAGAATAGCAACTACGAATGGTACCTTTTTAATGAAAATGCACCTATCGAACTACGTTATTTGGATCATAAACGGTGGTCTTTTAGATCACTTTCCTAAAAAAGTTAAAAATATTATTTGTAGTCCCCCCCCTTTCATAATAACAACACACAAACGCCCACTGATGAGTAGGTTAGTTAAATAATCCGCCCCAGTTAATAGATTCACGAAATTAAATTGTTTTAATCTCCTCCCCCAAACCCAAATCGGAAGAAATGATATGACGCGTTCGTCAAATAATAAAATCTGATGTGATTCTGTATCAATTTTTCACACGATATAATATATTAAAAGCGGCAGGTACATTTATAATATAAATAATTAGGAAACTAAATTAAAAATTAAATTTTTTTCAGAAGCGTTCGAAAAATGGAAATGGCATGAGAACGATTAGGTTTAGTCGTACAAAATTTAACATGATGGTCGGTACAACACCCAAAATATGGACGTCCTTAACAAGAATTCTCGTGAAAGCATGCGAGATGGAAGACTGTGGGGTGCCGATTACAAGAATAGACCATGGACTCCATTTCGGATCAAATTGGAAAGAAGAACGAAATATTTAATTTTAATTTATTGAAATCAAAAGGGATCTTATTTTAATTTAATTTTAGTTATAATTTCAAAACTTTAGGTTTATGTAAATTTATTTTTGATTCATACCGGTGAGAAACCATTTATTTATCATCCAATGCATTGTTTAATAATTGTTGTCTTTTGTAAAGATTCTTTTAACAAATCTTTTCTCAATCCAAAGGGGGAAGTTGAACTGTTATTTTCATCCCTCAAATAATTTTGTATTTTGCATATTTGTTTGAAGGAAGATAACAAGAGTGTTGAAGAAGATAAGGGTAAAAATGTGCAGACTGCCCGCGCAAAGCGGACAGCAAGTTTTAGTTTAGTATTTTGAAGTTAAAAATAAAATTGATTGCTAAGATAATGATTGCCTTATTGAAAATAGTGAGATAATGAAGTTTTTCGAAATTTTCTTTGTGAACCTTTTTAGGGGTCGTATAGAACACGACAATACATACAGTCATCCTTTTAAAAATGATCAAATCAATGGATTCAGGGAACCTCAAAACATGAAAATCTGTCAGAAAATTGGGGGATTGGTTGATATTGATACACCAAAAGTCCCTGGGTTAACTCTCACTAGAGAATGATCTTCTGTTATACAACTGGCTCTAACAGGGCATAAGGGCACGTATCAACAACAACTATCAACAAATGAAAAAAAAATAGTTTTAAGAATTCAACTAATAAGTTAATAAAAATACAGGAAATTTATATTTTTCCCTTGCCTTTAAATTTGGTGTTCTCCAATTGAAACAAGTCACAAGCCGCCACTGTTAATAACCAAGAGTTAATTCCATTTTCCGATACCAATTCTGACGATAAATTATTTTTCCGAGTGTATAGGTGTAAAAATAATGGGGCGAATAAAGCCTTCTGTCTGGAAGAGAAATCTTAAACCAAATTTTGTGATAATTCGTAAATTATTTTGCTCTCTTTTAAGGATGGTGGGTCACTAATAAATTACCAAACTTTGAATTGCTAAAAACGTTGTTTGGGAAATGAACAATGGTATTATTTATTGTCTGCACTCGGAAAACTCGAGATAAATTTAAAATGTAGAAGAAACATTTTATTGGATGTTAAAACACCTTTAAAGAAAATTTATTTAGATAGTAAAAACAATCATAGAAGAGACGAATTCGATTTATAATAAACTAGACGGATTTTTCAAGAAGCTGTCAGCTTTTGGGTGAAATAAAAAGTTTAAGTTGAAATATTAAGATTCGGGAAATTGAATTGATCCCAAAATCCGTCAATATTTAAAAACAAATAAAAATATCGGATAAGTACCACGCAAGATTGACATCGTTTAGATTTGGGAAAATTAATTTACAGAATAATTTAACAGACAGCAAAGCACATAATCTTATTAATTAACTAGTGGAATAACACTGATTTAACCTTAAGGTATTAACGACGATTTAACCGTCAAATGCAAATACATACGCCGTTAATAATAATTTAATCAAGTCGCTTTTCCTCCTTAAAAATGATTGTGCGTATTTCCATAAAATGTAAAGAAATTATGGGTATTATTATTTACCGTTTCCTTTAAATTTGCTTTTAGAATAAAAATTTCACGTTATAATAAGCTCATTACTTGTTCAAATGTATGACGGTTCTTTCATTAAGACTTGAACAATTACCATCTCAATCAATATTATCTTCAGCCCGTAAAGCTGCTTTAGCTTTTAAACCTCGAAATTTATGAAATTCCCTTTAGCGCGTAATATATTATTAGGGCGTCTGTGTAATATCGACTGTTCCTATTGTTAAATACATGGAAAAAGGGTTTCGTTCTGAAGACGACCGAAAAGAAAATCCCGCGAAACTGAATTATTTTTCATAATGGGTATAATATATAAAATGAACATCGAAAAATTGAGAAGCATGTGCAACAAGTTGAGCAGCGTCGCAGTCGGAAATACAATCCACACTATTTCCGACGAGCTTGATGGCCGTTAGCCCCTGGTGCATGGAAGGAAGGGTATAAATCCGGAAGGCGGCCATAGCACGCTTTTCAAGCGTTTCCGTTTCGCTCGGTGGTTTCTAAATGAAAATAACATGAAAAGATACACGCGAGCTCTATTCGTTTCCCTCTAATACCTTTTTTGTGATAACTCTTATATATAAAAATGAAAATTTCGTGTCACATTTTCTTGTTCCCGATGAAACAATCTTAAAATTTCCAGACGAAATAATGTGGACTTTTTAAATGTCGCATCTAATTCGTACGAAAACGAGGATTTTCCGAGAAGACAACCTGGAAAGATGAAAATTAATGCGGTCCCTAAAATCAAAACTGCGGCAGAAAGAAAATTGAAAAATCGGCTATATAGGCTCCACATACTATATTGGAACCTGTAAAACGGGTAAACCAAATTGAAAAAAAATTGATAATTTAACGTTGTCGCGAGGGAACTGCAGAACCCACAGGTAGGACATTTATCTCCATAAAGAGAAAGTTTTGTAATTTTTTAGCATTCATAGACTAGGGCACTCGACTATACAACGAAGGCGACGCAAAACGAATAACATTTTTCATAAAATACTTGAAAATTGAAAAACGTTTAAACTAACAGTCAACATTTCATCATTCTCCAAAACATAATAGCGAAAATTGGCAACTTAGTACAAAACACATTCGATATTTTCTATCTCAAAAATTTGGTGTACCATTTAGGAAATAACTTCGAAGTGAACTTTGAATAGAACGTGGGATATCAATAGCAAAAGATAGGAAGTCAAAGAGTATCCACTTTGTGTTCACCTCATACAATGTCATTCACCTTATATAAAGACTGCGGCTGGAGATTAACCAAGGTTTATAAACAACAAAACCAGTTTCAACGTAACTCTTGACGGGGTCAGGTTGATGGCCAAAGCCAAGATCATACACCTAACAGGAAAGAAACAGAAAGTGTTCCATAAATCTAAATCGCCAGACCAAATCGAATACAAATAATATGATACCAGTTCAATTCGAAATAATCGAAACAATTTATTGTATCGAACCACCCTGTATAATTATTTTCGAACCACGAACAACGAAACGCCATACTACTTATTAGTCGAGATTCTTTTTATCTCGAAGCGATTTTCGATCGTTTTAATGTAACAATATAATGATTGATGTCGCACTTTTAAAATAAAATTGATAGAAGTAAGGTAAATATATCAAGCAATCGTGAAGCGGTAATCAAAACAGTTAAACATGAGGGTACTTTAAACCCTATAATAAAGAATGAATTATTTACATCACAGGGGGTCCATTATTTACTTTTAATAGGAATTTTGAGATTTTCGGGATAAAATAAATTTATAGATCACCTGAAACATTAGAGAAACCTATAGTTATGACGTTATAGGCTATTATAGGTTTCGTCACAAAATTTACTACATTTTGCTATATGTACGTATTTAAAAGGGTCGAAACTTTTTTTATCGAAATAACCGAGGTATAAATTAATTGAATTATGGAAACGCACACATACATACCAATTTAAATTACATACCACAATTCTATGTCGACAAAACGTATGCAAATATGTTTTATTTTATTGTCCAATATCGACCAATATTATGAATATTCTGCATTATTAATTATTGTAATATCATTACGAGATTTGTGATCACAAATATGTAATTGCATTGTATTCATAATGTTTACCACCCTGTATGTTTAACATATTTCACATAAATTCTCTCATGGAAGACAATATCAGCTTTTATGGCTCGACAACAAGCCGTTAGCAAGTTACGGCCAATTTAACGTCTCGTATACAGGGCGTTCCACTTTTAACTAAAAGTTGTGTCGACTTCCAAGTACTAGCAACTAAATTTTTTATACCCACCTAACCTTCGAGAATTATTGATGGGAAAACTCTTTAGTGTCAGACGCATCGTTAAAAAGCGCTAATTGGAATAATCAAGACGTGCACGTAAAGGGGGATCATGGAAGAAAGGTAACGAGGGCCACCAAACTGATTAGGCTTACAAATGAATAAAATACTTAGTAACACGCACAAAACACCTGTTTGAGCACATTAACGCGATAACTAATGAAAACTACATTTACTAATCAAATTTCTAAATATAGAAACGTGCTACATGCGCCGTTCGTTTAATTCAACTATAAAATATCGTGGAAGCTTTTCATTTGGTCAATTAGGGAAAATTAAAACCATATTAATGTGACCCGTAAAAAGTAGGCAGTTTTATAAGGGAAAAAGACACGGGTGCCTTCAGTTGACCCAAACCGATTCAATTTTTAATCAAATCTAAACCGGATGGTGTAAACAGACCCTCAGGGTTTTATCACGATCTCTATTTCCATTAACATACATTAAGAAATAGTTTAGGCGTTCGTGTTTATGTGAATCGACCCCTAACACGAGCGGTATCATGACGAAAAAAAATTGTAATGCCATCTGTAGCCGGGAACGCTACCGAACGTAATGAATGATATTATTAATCGACGATAGATGTCCGAAAGGAGGGGGGTTGTTATGCTTCCATACCACTTTTGTTTATTTAATTCGTGTTGTACGTGCAGGCATCGGTTCATTAATTTATAAAATAAACTAAATATAGAAACAAAAATTAAAAGCAACACATTCAATTAGTATCATTATGGGTTATCTAAATTCATTAAAAATATTAATTAAGATAAATTATAACATTAATTTTAAATAAGTAAGATCAAATTACATACATCATTAAATATAATAAATTTGTCTATTCGGAGCAGCTAAACGGTAAAGAAAAATTGAACCAATGCCAGGAATTTTCACCCAAGTTTATTAATACAGCTAAGAAAGCATACAGTTACAATTGTTATGAAAATTTATATTGGCATCTAAATTTAAAGAATGCTTGATTTGTTTGATGCATCGGTAAATAAAAGAGAAAAGTTGGCATATCGGGTGGCGCTCGAGTTAAGTGCAACACATATAGGAATTTCTCGGGCGAATTATTAAAATACACAAGCTTAACTTCTTCAGAAGTTCAAACTACGTAATTTAATTTTTCTTAGCTGTATCAATCATGCACTACATACGTGTAAGCCTCATCAATCAATTCGTGTGTCTATTTTAAAAAATACATTTTGATTTCAATCAAATTTAAAATTTTCTGTGTTTAATTTCATGTTCTGCATTTTATAGCCTTCTATAAATAACACCATAACCCAATTATTAAATAAATATAAAAGGTCAAATAAGAATTCAATTCAGAAATACAAATCCTATTATTGTTAAGGTAAATTATTATAATTTGCCCTAAAGCGGGATGACCTAACGCTGGTTTACCTTGGAGCTTTATCCGATTTCGAAAAATCCTAATCGATTAAGTAATCACACCGTGATATGCAAATCGTTGTTATTCAAGCAACTAAGTTGCGTTTCCAACAGGTACTTGAAGACATTTTACCACCCACTCAATTCAACACAAAAATTGTCGGATTAAATATTAATATATTGCACACGCAGATGCTTGAAATAATTTTTCCCCGTCTTTAGAACTTCACTTAGATCATTATAAATTGTTAGTTTCAGTTATTTTAAGTTTCTGCGAACATTAATTATATTTGCAGGTAAATTCAGTTTAATACAAAATAAACAAGGTTTCACATTCCGTTACAAAATGTAAGAACGTTTAGTCGGAAGCCTTGTGGCCTTCCCTACAAAGTTGGTCAGTAAGTAGCTTAGCTATTTTTCTTAAAAAATTAGCTGCAGCTTATTATAAGCTATTCTGAATATGAGTAGCTTCGAAGTAGCTTAACAACATTTTTTAATGCCGATCTTTTCACTTCTAGTTCAAATTCCAGATAGCTATCTGATGGATAAGGTTTTTACTTGATTAGTGACAATTGTGACGTCAATGTCACTAAGCAACCAAATACTTGATCCATCAGATAGCTTATTTGGAAGTGACAAGATTGGCTCTTAATGGGACCGATTACTTTTGGGTGTAAATAATAATATAGTAGATGGGACTTGTCAGGTGTCACACAGCCCCATGTTGCATTCAAAGCATGTTACAACGAGCGAGAGTTGACCAAAACCATGCTGATTTTTTAAACCGTATTGTTGCCTATTTCGATGCACTGAATTCGAAAAATACCATGGGGAACTGATGACAACGTCTAAAAATTGCATTTTCCAACTGTTACCATAGATGAAACGCAAGAAAATTTCTACAACCTACAAACGAAACAGTATTGACAGAATGGTAGCATTCTGGTTTTTCAAGGGGTAAAATGTTTCATATTCAAAAATCTGATGGACAAGGTCCTGTCCAAATTTATATTGGGAGGCTGTACCCAGGCAGATTACACCTCGGTGGTTTGCCATTGCCTTCCGAGGGAGACGGTCAGAATAGCAGAAGACCGTCTCTTGTTAAAATAAGAATAAGCTAAAAATAAGAATTAATTTCTTACGAGTATATTAATTTAAGAATTGATGTACTTTAACTGCGAAGGGTAGGCATTCGATGCCTGTCGAGATTTATCCAGGCCATTTCGAAAGCGGCTTGCATGGATCCCAATGGATCCGTTTTCAAATTGTGTTTTTAATTTTGTACAATAAAAGAGACAGTAACTCTTACATTGAAGAGTTTTCTTTCTGCGATAAAAATTGCGCTTTCTGTTTCGGCTTTCATAGCACAGTGACGTGTGTCAGCATTCCATTATCTTTCCAAGACATATAACGTAATCTGTCGTTTTCTTTTTTATTGATAAAGCACTCGAGCTCTTTTCGAGCGTTGCTAAATAACAACACATTCATGTTTTTAACCTCAAATTACCAATTTGAACACGAGATCTTATTGTAGTAGGGGAGGAGGGGGCACAGGGGACCAGCAAGGTACAGAGGTCCACTCAATTTATTTTAATACTAGAGGTGCCACATTTTGGTTTATGTCAAAATTAGCAATCTATACGTGTAATGTGTGCTATGTTTTAGTAACACGGATTTATCTAGAACGTGACGGATTCTGTGGATAAAAAACAAGTTTTAAAGGTAAGCGATGTTAAATTTTATATCTAAATGAAGTGTGATTTTCACGTAGTTGTTAGTGTAGTGTTATGTTTCATTGTTTCCATCGAGAAGACGAATATTGCGCGTTGAAATGAGCAAGGTCATATAGATGTAAACAAACATGACTTCAGGTGGCGTCAATTTTAAAATCAGTTGTGGTGCTGGGGCACAGAGGACCGCAAGTGGGCCGATGAATAATTTCTTTCTGAAGAAGTCACAGATGTTTCAGAAGTCGTAGATGATGCAGAAGTCGTAGATTTTGCAGAAGTCATGGATATTTCAGAGAAGGAAGAAACTGAACAACCTGTGGTCGCGGAAAATCTCTCTAACAGCTCTCAACCTGACACTGAAGATTGACAGTTAATTAAGATCCACAGCCAAGTTCCAGTCACGCTTTTAAGGATATTCTTTTTAAAATTTCCCCGGTAAAGTCAAAGTCCCGTAAAAAAAGCAAGGAATCAAGCTAAAGAGTTAATAGAGCCCAGCATGCTGAAGAATTAACAAGTTCTCCATTTAAAGATGAGCTTATCACAAAGGAAGCCAATAAGAAACAAAATGTCAAAAGCGTGAAGAGAAAATTAACTGAAGCCGCCCCGGAATAAAATAAAGTAAATCAGGCAAAAAAACATTGTGAAAGTTGCAAGTAGTGTTAGTGAAGACGAAGAAGACAGCGATACCATATGCAGTTATTGCTGTAGTATATCGTCAATCAAAGGCAGGGGAGGGATGGATAGGTACAATCCTAAGATTGTTTTTTTTTTATAAAAATAAAGTAGCACATAGGACCATTGCATTGATCTCCAAAATTGCGAATAATTTTGTGTGTGCCTTTTTAAAATCAATTTCGCGGTGTGGAATCAATGGACTAACATACATACTTGAAGTCGTTATGAGTATTCGTTTTTAGCTATTTGTTTTTAGGAAATATAAGCAATAATTGCTTAAGCGGTTCTCTGTACCCCTTCCTCCCCTACTACTATTTAAAACTGTAGAACAGATCAGTTTAATGCTAATATAAATAACTACAATAATATAAAATATGTCGGTAGGTACATAAAAAACATATACATAGAATTATTTTGCAAGGTTATTACACTATAAAATGTAATATAATTGTGTGAATTTACAATAAAAAGTAATAATTCAAATTGTTCATTTATCAATATATTTTGTATGTCTTGGTTTAACTTTTACGACGTTAGATTATCCTATAACCGTATAATCCATTAAAGTTTGTGTAGCAAGACTAGATAATTTATTGTGTCCTAGAGATATAAAATTGCGACTATGAATATCTTCTTGTTTTCGTAAATTCGTAAATTTAATTATTCGTTTCTTGTATATACAGTAGAATCCGCTTAATGTGATCACTTTGGGCCAAGAACATTTCGATAACATTAACCGACTGATAACAATAAGCGAATTTTAGAAAAAAAACGAATTTTAGAAACGAAACTACCAATCAAGCTACCAACTTGATAAATTAGATAAAAGTAAGTTTTACACATTTTAATTTGTTCATTTCAAACGTCCTGATATTGGCCAGGACCGGCTCTTGTATAATTTCCATCTTGTTGATCAGTGTCTCCAGATACTGATCAGGGTCGGCTTTCGTAGGCTTTTCATTGCTTCTAACATGCATAAAGCAAAGTGCACATTTAGCAAAATAAAAATAGAAACACGCCATGAAACGGGAAACTTCATTAGTTTTTGTATAGAAATTAAAACGAGTGACGTGTTTTGTAAAGATATGAAATTTCAATGACAAATCAGAAAAAGATTGTACTTAGAAAAAGAGACTATTGTGGTGGAAATTCCTTGAAAGTGATAATAATAAGCGGCTTTTTGATCACATTATCCGGTGGTTTTTGTATGTAAACTGATTAAGGCGGCCGGTTCCCAGTCAAAATGATAACAATAACCGACTGATAACATTATCCGTGATCACATTAAGCGGATTCTACTGTACTTACAATAGACTCCCGATTATCCGATCTTACGCACTTACCGAGCCGAACCTATTACAACAATCTTATGTGTTATTCGAATGTAAGCCTTAAAGATTACACAATCTTTACGAATGGTTTAGGCAACGAAGCCACAGGGTACAACCTACAAAGAAATTCAGCCTAGCTGAAATTTGGTTAGCATGAATGTGTATTTCAACATCCCCCCCCCCGCAAAGTTCTTTAAAATCCTCTAGATTTTATCCCCGAAAGTGTAGGTTTTTGTCCATAACTCTCTTAATTTTCATCATATAAAAATTGCGTAGCATAAAATTTTCCACAAAATACATTTTTCATAATTTGTTTACATCGTACTATTGCTGAAATAAAAATCAGTTCCAGAAAGCCTCAAGGCGCTTTCATTTAATAAGTTTTTGAATAATAAATTAATATGTCGAATAAACTTTTCTTACATAACATAATATTCATCATCTGAAGTGAATTCTGGAAAATCTATTTTGTGCTCTTCAATTTTGGTATGAAAATAATTTTCCCTAAAATGAAATTAAATGAGTTGTAGGCGAAAAATCACGTTTTTTCGTGGAATAACTAAAATCTACGATTTGGGAAAAGTCGCCAGGGAACTTTTAGGAAAAAATGAAGCAAGTCAAAAGCATGCTAGTCCTGTAGTGCTCACAACAATAGTACCGATAGGGAAAACAAGTTTTCCTTCAAAAAAATTGGGAACGTTTGAATTGTTTGATTTCTTAAAATACAAGTCAAAATAAATGTAGGTTGGAGGTTATCATTGCACAGAAAAAAAGGTGATAGCTAAACTACTGTTTGAAAGTTGCTAGTCCAACACTGCTCTCTTAGGCTGCATGCACTTTGATGCAAAAAAAACCTTTCAAGACAAAGCATTTTGTTTTATCTAAAAACATGATAGAACAAAACGTTTCGAGACAAAATGTTTTGTATCGTCTTGCAACGTTTTGTCTTGTCTCGTCTCGAAACGTTTTGTTTCGCCTTGCAACGACAAGCCAAAACGTTTCGAGACAAGACAAAACATTTCGAAACAAGACAGAACGTTTCGAGACAAGACAAAACGTTTCGAGACAAGACAAAACATTTTGTCTCGAAACGGTTTGTTTTGTGTCGTCTTGCAACGTTTTGTCTTGTCTTGTCTCGAAACGTTTTGTTTCGCCTTGCAACGACAAGACAAAACGTTTCGAGACAAGACAAAACGCTTTAAGACAAGACAAAGCGTTTCGAGACAAGATAAAACGTCTTAAGACAAGACAAACCAACACATTATGTTTCGAAACGTTTTGTTCTATTATGTTGTTAGATAAAACAAAATGTTTCGACCAGTTTTGTCTTAAATCGTTTTGCTCCATCAAAGTGCATGCAACTCTATGAGAAAACTAAACTAACCTTCGCTAGAGATATTAGCAAGGTTATAAAAAGAAGTGGAGGGGAGAGAGAAAAACAAGGTGAAAATGATTTTCCGGAAAAACAGAGTTGTGTCGTGGGAGCCCTCTTCGGCATCAAAATGTTGAAATAAAAAATTGCCGACGTTTTACGGAATATTTTTCGTTAAAACGAGAATTTGTTTTATACTTTTTTTAAAATTCGTCTGTCACTACGAGTGAAGTTCTTCAATTAAAATAAACACTCAACAAACACGTCACTTCCTTCGCTACCTCCTCACATCTTGACAACTACACTAATTAAAGCATCAACGACAATTTGTAAAAATTTCTGCCAAGAACATGCGCAAGAAACGCTATAAATAAAATTTTTCACACATCAAAATAAAAAATGAATGGAAAACATGAAAAGGTGGTTAAATTACCTAAAATCAGTTTGAAAATGAGTTGAGATGATTGAGGGCACACTTGCAGATATTTGTAGACGCCGGAGTTAATTTCACTTAACAAAATTATTTAAAAAAAATCAAAATTACTTAAATAAATTTATTGAAAATTACGACTGACATCGATTTTAGACATACAGCATAATAATAATCTGTAATTACAATTGTGACTATTTATAATAAAAATATTGCTTATTGCTAATTTTACAGTTATTGAACTTTAAAAGGAATGCGATAGACTGCTGAATCGAATGTGAGTCAGGCTATCGTAACATATTTGAAATTTTTAATTATTATATTAATGCATGGTTTTACTTTAACATAACACCTCCCCTCTAGGACCAAAATTAGGGTATCCTTAAATTTTGAAGTCCGATCTGTTCGATTGGTTTCTGTTCGATTGGTTTCTCTTTGATTGTTCCGGATGGTGTTTTCTTCTTAAAAACTCTAACTAAAACATATGTGATTAAAATAATGAAAATTAACATATATAACATGATGGTCCATCCACTTGCTTGATGAAAGTACACAGGAGCTTGGGATGTTTCTTCAATGTTTTCCTCGATTTGATGCAATTTGATTTCTGTTGCTTTAATTTCGTCCAAATTTATCGGTTCCAATTCGATTGGCCTGAAGGTAATGTTGACATTATTGTGTCTGTTGCTAGTGTATTCGAATTTTAACTTCGGGATTTCCACTAAGTTATTTTTAAGTCGTTTCTCTTGTGTCGTTAGTAATTTTGTTTGTATTTTGATCCTGCATTTACCATTTAGTGATATTAAGTATGTTCCATTTAACGAAATAGTTTCTGTTGTTGCATCGCATTCTTTCTTGATTACGTCTTCTCCCTTTGTTATTACCATCCATTGATTACTAGAGACCTGTTGGACTTTCGTGTGGGCCAAACTTAAACTTTCTTGCTGACAATTTTGGTATTTCTTTGTGTGTTGAATAAGATGAACTTCGCAAGGTGACTTTTCTTCGATTTGGTTAATTTCCAATTTGCACAAAAATTTGTTAAAATTTATATCTTTACATCTTTGGTTACTTAATGCGAAGTTTTGCTCGTTTATTACAAGGAATTTGGCTTTGGGAATGATTATTGAGTATAAAGGATTATTAAATATTGGACAGGAAAATAGATGAAAATAATTATAGTCGATTTTTTCGACGACTGGGATTTCTAATATGAAATGTATTTTGGTATTTTGGATAAAGGCTTTAATATTTATGATTTTATGAAATTCGTGAATTTTTTCCAAATTTGGGTTTATAGGCAATTTAGAATTTGTTAATAATAGCTGTTATTAATTCTAGATAAATTGTCGTCATCGTTAATTTTTCCTCTACCTTAGTTTTGTAAAAATTAGTTGCATTTATATTAAGTTTCATGAAGGTTAATTTTTCTAGTAAAAGTGCTTGATTTCTTGTTATTTTAATAATGCTGTTGTTGAAGTTTTCCATTGCTGAAGTCGTTAATTTAATTTGTTCCTTAAATAGCAACTTTACTTTATTTTGATCGTTGGTCGATTTGTTTATTGCATAGTTATATTTTTCTGCATCTTCATTATCCAAATTTCCTGTAATGGTTTTAATTAGTCCGCCCAATCCATTAATGAAACCTCTTTTTCTTCTATGATTTTCGTAAAGATTAATTTGTTCGAATTTTGTATTAGTTTCGGTTATGGTATGTTTCAAAAGGCTATGTAGATTTTGATTATTCCATCGATGTGTTTTCCCGTTTTCATGTTTACTGTATATTAAGGTTAAATTGTTAAAACTACTATTTAATTCATCTAATTCCCTTCTAAGTGGTGCTATATCTATTACTCTAATAAGCGTCCAGTACTAATTTGATTATTAACTATTCCTAATCTACGTGGTAACATTCCGAGGTTGTTTTTCAAGTCTTGGATATAGACGGTTGCGTAGCAGCATCTGTAACAAGAGTAGGTCTTCTAACATGTATCTTCTGTATTCGATTATTTTTATTCTGGATTTCCGCCGTGTTATCGTTAAATAATTTTGTAATGATAAAAGGTCCGTAAAATTTTTTCTTAGTTTTTCTTCTTATATTACTAGTTTTCTTGCCATCTACCCTCATAATTCGTAGGTGTTCGATTGGGGTTGAATGCATCCTTTCGATCATCTTATTTGATTGTGAATTTCTTGGTGTAGTAAAATGAACCTTTACCTTGTGTAAGTTTAACAATTCTCGTACGATATCGTGTTTTATCTCCGTCCCGTTATCCTTTGTTATTGATTTTGTTATTGGAACTGCTTGTCCGATTTTTCCCAAACTGTCGATTAGTGTCAGAGATTTTTGGTTTTTTGTTTGTACTTTCAACTCTCCCTGGTGGGTTGTCTTAATTATGAATTGGTGTTTTTTATCATCTATAGCTTCTTTAATGATGTGGATTGCTGTTACTCGTTCGTCGTTTATGTTGGAATGAATAGTTCCATCATCTTGACCTTTCGCTGCCGGTTCATTTGAATTGTTCGGTAACCTGTTGATTTCGCTTATGGTAGGCATGGGTGCTCCTGCCCATTCTTTCTCTGTATCCAAATCGATTATCCTGAGGTCGTTTTCGGATTCGTCTAGATTGACTGCCATCGAGATGTCGTCATCGTCGTCGTCTCCTAAATAGATCGGTATCGTTTTGTTTTTCGTTTTTAGTACCTTATCCTTGAAATTAATTTCGGCTTCTAAAATTTTTAATAAATCTACACCTATTGAACCGTCGTATTTATTGTTAAAATTAAAAAGGTAGAACTTGTGCTTGATTGTAGAATCGATTGAATCGGGTAACTTTATGTATGCTACTTCGTCATGTTGACTTACTTGATGAGCTGTCAGAATTTTGAACGATTCGTAATTAATTTGGTTAGGGAAATATTTATGTGCGATTTCTTGATTTATTAAAGATTTTGTTGATCCTGTATCTATTAAAAATTTTAACTTTAATTCTGGAATTTTAATATATGGCAATTTGGAAAGAGTCGTTATATTAAGGTTTATTGTATTATTTTTCGTGCTGGTACTGTAGGCTTCCATGTGGAAATTTTCGACGTACTCATGTTCGTTGGAATTTTCCAATGGTTGGTTAACTTTTGTTTCATAAACTTCATCACAATTTTCTGCTAGTTCATATGTGGGTGTATCTTCATAATCTCCTTGTTCTATATCTTGATAGTACAATACTTGTGTTTCTTGTTGTGGGATTCCTGATCGACGGGTATTCCCAGATGAAATGTCCATTGGTTCTGGTTCGTAGCGTTGTTGTGGAGGTTTAAATGTGTTCCATTGTGGTCCATTATAATTAGGTTGTTGATAGTTTCTCTTGTAACTGTAATTATTTGTTTGCTGTGGGACCATTCTTGATTGCGTTGATGGGCCTGAAAATCTTCCGAAAGTTCGAGGTTGTGAGGCAAATGGATTTGGTGTCCTTGTTGTACTAGCTTGTTTGAATACGGGTGGTCGAAGTATATTTTGGGTTTGTAGTGGCTGCTGTCCAAAATTGGTTAACATAGGTGGGTTGACACTCGGCATTGGAGTTGGATGAAATGGTTGTTTCTTTTCTGTCGGTTGATATTGCCGTTGGAAATTTAAGATGTTTGTTTTATTTTGGGCGTACATGAAATTTTCTTCTTCTGTTACGTACGCCATTGCCGCTTCTAGATTGGGTGGCTGTTTTAATCTTACAACTAGGCCAATTTGACCGTTCAAACCCTGAAGGAATGTTTGGAGTGATAAATCATCGTAAATTTTCGTTTTTACCAACTTGACGTTTGGGTCCGCTTCATGTAATTGTAGATGGGTTAAAAGTAAGCTTCGTACATCCTGACATCTCATTCCGAATTGATATGAGGATTCGTTTTTGTATGGTTTGAGGCTCATCAGATCACGTAGTAGACAATTTTCGTCGCGTTGATCTCCAAAATGTTGTAATAATAATTTTTTTATGTTACCCCAGGTATTTGAATTTTCTCGACTAGCAATTAATGTGAGTGCTCGTCCTTCGAATTTGCCCAGTATAACTTGTATAAGTTGTCCGTTGACAACATCATCTGAATTTGTTGTACCAAATCTTCTCAATAAATGTTCACATGCATTAATAAATATCGATAAAGTCGCTGGATTGCCATCATATTTTGGTACTAATTCGCAGTTAAATCTATCTAGTTGTGCCATTTCGTAATTATTACTAGGGGGATCGTTTGATAGAATATTTGGAATACTTTGTAAAATTGATTCCGATGATAGGGTTAAATTATTGAATAATTCGGTTATTTGTGCTTCTGACATTCAGGAAGGAATAAAGGAAATATAATAATGAGCAAAAACTTACGCTAAGCAAATGAAGAACGTTGTGAATTTCTTCATCCCTTGGTTATAAATCTTTCGAAACTTCTTCCCTCTTATTGGATTGATTGATTGTCTTCTATTTGTTTCTTCTTGTTGCACTTTTTATTTGTTTCTTCTTATCACTTAAAATTTAATGTTGGTTCTCAGTTGATTGTTAACACAAAAAGGGTTATTTTAGAGAATTTGATCTAAAGCCCTTCTGAGTATCCTACCGACTGCGCCAGTTAATTTCACTTAACAAAATTATTTAAAAAAAATCAAAATTACTTAAATAAATTTATTGAAAATTACGACTGACATCGATTTTAGACATACAGCATAATAATAATCTGTAATTACAATTGTGACTATTTATAATAAAAATATTGCTTATTGCTAATTTTACAGTTATTGAACTTTAAAAGGAATGCGATAGACTGCTGAATCGAATGTGAGTCAGGCTATCGTAACATATTTGAAATTTTTAATTATTATATTAATGCATGGTTTTACTTTAACATAACACCGGCGTTACGCGCTTGCTGTTTGTTAATTAAGATTGATTTAAAAAAATAACCAAAGTCGTAACTATTTAATACAAAGGCCAAAAATAACCCTAACGAATTGCTCGGTCACACATAAAATACGGTTTCAAACCTACTCGTCGTATCTGTTGAAAATCCCGTATTCCTTGTTAAATTGTAAAATGAAAACTATTATCACGTCCTACCTGCTGCAATGATGGTTTCAATTTGTAATAAAAGTTGCATGCAGGGTGGTAATGTGAGCAAATAAAAATTAAATTATAAAAGCCCATTATGAAACGTACATTTGTTCTTTTAAATGCCAAGCTTGGCAGATATTCGAGTTTTCGCACACTTGTTGAATTCTTATTAACTATCGACTTTCGAACAAGTGCTGTACCGAATGGGATGGTATAAAGGAAAACTTGTATAGTTGGTAACAAACTGGAAATCGATTTTTGACATTATCCAAAAAATCCAGTCTAAAGTTGTAAGTTTCACTTTTATCCGTCGACATCAAGTTCAGATTGCGAGCGACACCTTCGTACAGCAAATATTTAAAATTCCACACTCGTTATTAACCCTCAAAGCTAACAATCGAGTTATGTGTAATGATGTCAATACCTTAAATAAGCATAATAAAGGCGCCGAAGGCCATTCACGAAAAAATTCAACACAAGGCAGTCGTCGGTCGGATTTTCAAGGTTCAGAAGATATATCATAGCTCACACACAATACAAAAATGACGAATAAAATTTTACAAATAATTAGGCATAATTGCATGCCAATTTTCGTTATGTAAAAAAAAAGGAATAAATTGTTTAACGCTTGAGAGAAACTAAAGCATCCAATTTTCTCAATAATTGTAACACTTAAAAGCTCGTTCTTCATAGTACATATAATTAAAAGGTCAACTATGAATAATTGCTTCAACGAGTAAAGGCTTCAACAATAAAAACATTCGTTTATTGGTCAATTTATAAATTGCTTCTTTTTAAATACCACAGATTATCAAATTAACAGCAACGCTCGAGTAAATCTTGGTCTTTTAGTACAACATTTTTACAAATTAACACAACAAATAATGTTGTTAATAAATTGAAACTATTTTATACAAATTTGCCTGCATAAAAAATTATGAAAACACGCCTTAACAAAGTTAAATTGCTGGTGTGCCGCACGACAACCTAGTTTAATATTTATACAAATTATTATCACCACCCCTAACATGCAAAATAAAAGCTAATATTTTCTTAATTAAATTTGCATACGCAGGATTGTGACCTTTTGACTTTTGTTTTATTTTTCTCGGTAGATATTTTTAAACCGTCTTGATTTCGATTCGAACTCGAGCGTCCTGCCCAGTTAAGACTTCAGTAGGGTAGTTGAGGATGGGAAACTGATTCTATTCTAGTGATTATGTTTACCCCATGGGATAGACAGGAATTTTTTTTATAAATTCCCTACGGTCAGGCCTACATACAATTTTTTTCCAATATTAAAAACAATCTGCAGTCAGGATCTAACCTCAAGATTTTGGCACCGCAACCCACATGGCTAATGGTTTTCCCACATTATGTTGGCAAAATATTGATTAAATATAATACTATTATATTTCATATTTAGCTTTAACGCTTTGCTTACGAGTTTATTTGAGTAATATTCCAAGTTATCTAAGTTTTATGGAGTTTCATCTTCAGAATATTACAAAAATTGGCGACTGTGCAGTTAATGTAACCAGTCGAAACAAAATTTCTTCAGCTACACACTAAAGAACAGGCTTATTTTAGGCTATAGAAAAAATTCCTTGCGAGAAATTTTGAAAAATAACCAAAATATCGACTTTTGAAAAGAAGGGAAAGTAAATTCATGTAGCCGGTCGAACCCGGGGTCTGCCACATATATCCGGTTACAGTCCCTTGAAATGGAGTGAAATTTTTTCGGTCCGATTTGAATTTTTCTTTGAAATTCGGATAGATGGGGGTGTGATTAGTGGATATTAGTAATAAATATAATCAAAAAAATGGAAAATAACTCGTGTATTGCCAAAAAAGTGAAAAAATTAAATTTTTTTTGCCTTCCAATTTTAGGGGTGTGCATTCGAAAAGGAGGCTAAACATACGAGAAGGCGCCACCGATCAAGAACACCGGGATCTATGCAATCGGGATGTGAGAGACCCTCGAAATAGCATTAAAAAGTATAGTTGCGGTATGGGGCAGTAAACTATTACGTTTCACCCCCAAAAAATCGCTTAAAAACAAAAAATAACCTATGTTGCATGTACGACCGTCGACCTGCATCTGACGCTCCGAAATTTTCTAAGTGTAAGAGTATATCAGTCTGCACGTACCGTCAACAAAATGGGTGAGATTCCACCCGCGCGTCAGTGAAACATGTAAAATTTACGATTTTCAAAATCGATTATTTCAAAATTTTGATAACAAATTCTCGGTTCATATTTTGAGAATTTGTTATATTAACTGTGTTCTTTAGTGTGTAGCAGAAGAAATTAAGTTTCGAGTGGTTACATTAACTGCACAGTAACCCAAAAATTACTATTAAACGCTTTATAACGCCATTATTTTGACCTTTATTTATCCAAATTTGAAAAATATTCTGATTTTCTCATAGGAACGTCGCGTAAATGAAATCTAAGATTACGTGAATCCCCGAATTAATACATTTTCCTAGATTTACTTTTTACGTGAAGTGCTTATGAGGATATAATAGTATATTATACAATAAGAGATTGAAGTCGGACTTTTAAACTCGATTTTGTTTATAGCCCGTCGCCATGTAAAAGTTGAAAAGTCACTTCAAGCTTAAAATCAAGAGATTTTATACAACAGCAAGCCTAAAAAAAATTTGAAATTAAAAATATTTCTCGAATTAAACCTTTGAAATTTTGAAACTTTTTTTGTCGATTACTATTTGCGATTAATTTAGAAAAGTGCATATAAAAAATATTGAAATATCTAAATAAGATTTTAATGTCATAAAAGTTAATGGAGAGAATTCATTTATTTATAGCTTTATGTAATATCATAAAATATATTACATGCTGTTATGATGTAACAATGTAAACAGCACGTGTCGTTTGAAATTCTACAATACAGTATTTGATACAAACATTTTATTTGCAAGTAGTACTTGGTTTTGTAAATTATTGGACGTATACACATCATTTTGCAAATCAGTGAATTAAAAAGTTCGAACTAATCTTTGTAGTGGAACGTCAAAAAGACTACAAAATTTATAGTGAGAATAATTTCATAACGCTATATAAAATTGCCAACTGCGACTCGTTCATTTTTTAAGCGAGATTTTTATGTTACTATGGGATTAAACCAAGAATTTTACTCCAAGAGAGAATGACGAAGGTTATGTGTGTCTCAGAAATGTGAGAACAAACAAAAGTTTCACTCTCTTCGTTGCATAAAATTATATTAAATTTACAATCACAATAAATTTTATTCTGAAATTGGAAAAATAGTGAACAAAAATAAATCTTCTGTTAAAGAAGTTATCTTCCAGAAAAATTGGACTAAATTGGTCAAGAAAATTCCAAAATTAACATCAGAGATATCTGAACAGTTAAGGAAATATCATCAATTAGAAATCCACCATTCGAAAACAACTTAAAAGAGGGTTAAATATACGTAAGTCAATATATCCAAGAAAGAAACCTTTAATTAATTAAGGAAATCAAAAGAAACAAAAACAGTTCGCATACGATTATCAAAACAATGATTTGAACTTTTGGGATCAAGTATTATGGTACGAGTTTGCAGAAGACCAAATACTGAATTTGATAGCAAGAATATTCAAACTACAGTCAAGTTTGGAGGTAGTGGGTTGCTTGTGTAGGGATGCATGGCATAAACCGGTGTTGTAATCTTGTATTTGTAGATAGTGTTAAAGTGTACAAAAACTAAACCTTAAAGAATCTTTTTACCTACAAAGCTTTATAAGAATTATTTTTAAATCAGTTATAATTATACTTAAATAAATTACTGATTTTTTGTTTAATGAAGAAAGAGGTTTTATGGCGTTTGAACGTCGAGTGTGAAAACTTCATTCCGATATTGTATGTTCCCTCTTTATCTCAAATTTTATTTTATTTTTAACACTGCCAGTCCCAAGTAGTATTCACATAGAGATTAGTTGCCTTATATTGTATTGTAATAGTTGACAAAAGCACTCAAATTAAAGTATCTATACTATTACTTCACTCTTATACTTCAATTTCATTGGTTCCTGTAAGCTCTTATAATACAATACAAGACAACTAATCTTTTTGTGAATGCTACTTTATTTTATGCGCATCTGTAGCATGTGTTACTAGCCACACATTGCATGTGGAAGCGCTCCTTACTAAACGATTATTTATAAAAAGAATGGTGCTCCAAATAATATAAAACATTCATATTTAAAATTGAAAATAAAACAAATGTCCTACAATGTCTAAATCCTGTTTTCTTAATAATAAGAATAATACACAAACAGTAATTTAAAATCGTCTCCTTACCGAAGGATTAGTTCAGGTTTACTTCTGATCACTTGGCAAGGGGCACAATTCAACGATATCTTTCGGTGGTTCCGTGTCACTTGTAGCGGACTAATTTACTTAAATTTTAATTACCATTACAAAAGATGGAAATCCCATTCCTGATCTCGGCGCTTATGCCTAAAGCGAGTATAAGGATACAAACTTGCAAGTAAACAACGTTAAGAAGAAAGCTATCTAAAACAATTTTCCTCGTTGAAAAAACCGTTGTCGGAATTCGTACAAGAAAGCACTACATAAAAAGTTTGGTAATAACATAGTGAAACATTTCATAACGTTGACTTGGAGATAAATCCATCTAAAGACTTTGGGGTTGTTTTCGGTAAAACTTTAAACAAAGAGTAATAAGAAAAAAATTGTTATGCAAAAAATGTAATTTAATGTCACCGGAAACTTTCAAATTTTATCATGTTTAAAATTTTGTAAAAATTATATCAGTATGTACATAGGTAGACCTACTACCGATAAGGACGTAAAATATTATTAAAAATAAATAAAATAAAAAATAAAGTGTTACCTTTAAAGCAACCATTTTTTAATTTGCAATCAATTTTCCACAATTTTCAACGTCGGCTAGCCAATATGAATGTGAACATACCTAAAAAAAAAAGAAAAAAGTTAATTAACGAAATAAAACCAAAATATTTTGACAGCCAACTACAACATAATATTAATGAGGTACATTTGTAAATTAATACAACAGTACGTTACAGGGTGGCCCGCCAAGACTTGGTTAAATCAGACGACCCGAAGTCGAGCAAATATTTTCCTTTCGTGTGTTGTTGCAATAAAAACTACTTTCATATTATAACATAGCTACCGTTATTGACATAAGTAGAATAAACTGTCAATCAAATAGAAATTTCGTAAATCAAATATTCAGTAGTTCACCCCTCACATAAAAATTACTTCCCATTGAGTAAAATTTGTACACATTATAAAAGTTATTTCGTATATTATATTATCATCTACTACGTAAATAAGGTACAAATCATTCGACGTACTTTGAGAGAAGTTTCAATTTGCCTGAGAGCCGAAAAAATAAAAGTAACCGAGATTGAAAGTGAGATAATTCAAAATACATTCATAGTAAAAAACTTATCACCAAACGATCCTGCACGAGTAAAAAAGTTTATTACACTTATAAATAAAAAAAAAGTTTTCTACTACACAAAAAGTTGGAATAATAATTTAAAAGTTAAATTTTTGGAAAAAAGGTAGGTTATCAGATACGCAAATATTCCCTAACGTAATAAATACTTTTTGTCAATGATTTATCCTGCTTTTATGAGAAAATACTTAAATTCAAATAAAGTTATATTTTATGCCAACAATAAATTTTAAAACAAATATTGTATTTTACAAATTTACTAAATACTCAAATAACAATGTAAAATTGTTATGTTTTTAATTAATTACTGTTAATTACCGCTGTAGCGTACATAGCCGTAATACCGGATGAAGATGATTTCCAGTCCAGTCTATTCATTTTTAAAGACCCCAACACTTTTTTTCAGTTTCTCCCTTGCCGTTCACCAAGTCGATTCTGACCATTAACTTTAAATCTTAAATGCCTTCAGTTTTAAAATTAACTGAATTAACCAATGAAAATCTACATTTTATTTTAAAGGTGGGGCTAAAATAAAATAGTTCAAATAGTCATTGGTCAGTTTGAACTACTTAAATCTTTAAAATTTAAAAAAAATGACCATCGCGCACACATAAACTATTATTACGTATCATACAGTGTGGAAAAGTTTTAGAAATTGAAAATACCGTTTGATTTTTTTTTAAATACATTTCTAATCTTGGTTTGTTTTATTAAGTTTTAACCAGTAATTTAGAATTGTCAAGTGATATTCAGAAAGCGTCAAATGTAAATCAGAAAGCATCAATTATAATTCAGAAAGCATAATAATTTAGTTCAGATTATGTAAACAGGATGAATTATTTCTAAGCTGAGATTTAATGGACCATTGTAATAGTGGACCTCGAGGGGTGTGCCACTGCGTAAATAGGTGTACCTACATTTTATTAAATTGTATTTAAGAAATACGAAAAATACATTGAAATACTTTCAAATACAGTAGAACCTCGATTATCCGGGCCAGCCGGGACCGAGTCTTCGCCGGATAATCGAAAACACGGATAATCCAAACACCTCATTTTTATTTTTTTTAATAATTTATTCAGACAAATACATGTGTCGAACGAAGAAAAGAAACGTGAAACGTGTTCATGTAACACAAAATAACAGTTTTAACTGTTTAATTTTGTTATTTAACCTTTAACTGCTGGCGTTGGTGTATATACTCAGTACACCACTTGCATTTAAGAAGCTGCCATTTGTGTTAAATGCCCTAATCTGATCTAACCTATCCAACTAACCTATTATTGAGGTGTTCAGAACAACCCTAGTCAATTTCGTTGTTATAGCTGTACAAATAAGTTGGATATTTGCTTTTAATTTGCGAGTACTTGTGTAATCGCATGAAACTATATCGCACTTTGTTACACTCGTGGCGCAAGATAAAGAAATAAAAATCACCATTATTATCGCTGATTTCTATATATATATGTATCTCTGTTAAGGAGTGACTTCCGATGCATAGAAATGGCGACCTGACTTCCATCCCTACCAAGCATTTAATTGATATATAGATTCCTACTTATGCTTGAGGGGAACTTTCTTAACGAGGTTTGCAACAGAGGGGAAGACATTTTTTAAATTATTTTTCAAGAGTATAAAAGTGACGAAGGCACTTCCGAGCATATATGCAGTCAATCTCTGAATTTGCAGATAAACAGAACGCGTACAAACTTCAAGCAGCGCTGCCACGTCGCGACATTCCAATCATACTTACATCATGATATCATGATACGAGTACTTACACTTCTCATTAAAATGTTCAAGTGCAAATTTAAAAAATTAATTATTCATTTTAGATGTTTATAAATGTTACAAAATTAAATTAATAACATTAAAGGGGTATAATAATAATATGCTATAGGTAACAATAAAAATTGAATTAAAATCTTTTAATTAAATATAGCATTATTTCGACGGTGACCTTCAATAACGTAACAACACAACAAATCGAATATTTTTCTTCATTGGAATGAAAAATTTTGAAATTTATTTATAATAATTGAAGGGCTAGGTGCAAAAACCGTATAAGTGCATAATTAAGAATTTAAAGTAAGACAACTTCAGAGTTGATTTTATTAAAAAAGTAAATTATGATCAAACTTTGACTTAAAAGGACCAAGGACGTTGACCGCTCGCATTACTAGATGCGGGGAATTCCCGGAAATATGCTTCGTTTTAATAATGTACTGAACGCAATTTTTTATCTTTTGCTTAGTACATTATTATTTAATAATTAATACTTTTCAATGAAATTTTTTACTTTTTCATAATAAAAATTAATAAAGCAAATCAAAAAAGGCCCTTAGAAGGTAAAGTTGAAAACTTAAAAAAAAATTCTTACGTATGAAAAAGTGAAGGGGTTGCTAAAATCTTACAATAAATGGGTAGAGATGGGTCTAATATTTATAAAGCATCCTTTGTGATTGATCAAGTTTTGAAATCTCGTCTAAACAAATTGATTTCGTTAGGATTATAGGATTCCCCCATAATTAACAACGTAATTTTTTCAATGTTTTGACGTGTTAACTCCGAACAAGTACCATAGTAAACACAGATCCTATTAAGCCTAGTGTACGATATTTCCATAACAAATTCCTCAACATTTATGCAATTTACAAAGACACAAACGAATATTAAATTTGCATAGCTTATTTTATGATACTTATAAGTGATTGATAATTTTTTACTAACTTAAGTTTAAAAATAACTCTTTATAGTCCGGTCAAATTAGACCAAAGAATAGGAGTGAGGTTGCAATAATTCGCACCCAGCTGAAAATTGGTAGGATTGTTCAAAACACGATCATAAATAAAATCTCAAAAGTCCTCATCGATCCGACACCTGGAAAAAAATTTATTCGGGGTCTAAGGTCACTAAAACGGGTTTTTCGCGATTTTCAGCAAAACGGTAAGTTTTATCATAAAATTATCCCATTCAAAAATTGTAGATCAGATAATTATCTATAAAAAATGTCTAAATACGGGTCCGTTACTTTGCCCCCCCCCCCCCCGGTTAATATTTTTACACCAAAAGCAAGCTCTGAGATCCTTAGAGCTAGCACTAGCTAGCACCCAAATATGAAAGCTAGCACCATTACAGTTTTTTCACAAAACGACTTTGAAACCGGGGGGGGGCCAAAGTAACGCTAGCCCCCCCCCCGGTTAATATTTTTACCCAAAAACCTAGCACTGGGATCCTTAGAGGTAGCACCCAAATATGAAAGCTAGTACCATTACAGTATTTTCACAAATCGACTTTGAAACCGGGGGAGCCAAAGTAACGCTAGGCCCCCCCCGGTTAATATTTTTACCCATAAACCTAGCACTGGGATACTTAGAGCTAGCACCAGCTAGCACCCAAATATGAAAGCTGGCACCATTATAGTTTTTCCACAAATTCATTTTATTTATTTGCACCTAAATGACGATTACAACTCTTTCAACTTTTCGAATCGTTATATCTCAAAAACGGTGACTCTTAGGAAAAAAAGTATTTAGAGGGTCCGTTACTTTGCCCCCCCCCCCCCGGTTAATATTTTTACACCAAAAGCAAGCACTGAGATCCTTAGAGCTAGCACCAGCTAGCACCCAAATATGAAAGCTAGCACCATTACAGTTTTGTCACAAATCGACTTTGAAACCGGGGGGGGCAAAGTAACGCTAGCCCCCCCCCCCCCCGGTTAATATTTTTACCCAAAAACCTAGCACTGGGATCCTTAGAGCTAGCACCAGCTAGCACCCAAATATGAAAGCTAGCACCATTACAGTATTTTCACAAATCGACTTTGAAACCGGGGGGGGGGGCAAAGTAACGCTAGCCCCCGGTTAATATTTTTACCCATAAACCTAGTACTGGGATACTTAGAGCTAGCACCAGCTAGCACCCAAATATGAAAGCTGGCACCATTATAGTTTTTCCACAAATTCATTTTATTTATTTGCACCTAAATGACGATTACAACTCTTTCAACTTTTCGAATCGTTATATCTCAAAAACGGTGACTCTTAGGAAAAAAAGTATTTAGAGGGTCCGTTACTTTGCCCCCCCCCCTCCGGTTAATATTTTTACACCAAAAGCAAGCACTGAGATCCTTAGAGCTAGCACCAGCTGGCACCCAAATATGAAAGCTAGCACCATTACAGTTTTGTCACAAATCGACTTTGAAACCGGGGGGGGCAAAGTAACGCTAGCCCCCCCCCCGGTTAATATTTTTACCCAAAAACCTAGCACTGGGATCCTTAGAGCTAGCACCAGCTAGCACCCAAATATGAAAGCTAGCACCATTACAGTATTTTCACAAATCGACTTTGAAACCGGGGGGGGGGCAAAGTAACGCTAGCCCCCGGTTAATATTTTTACCCATAAACCTAGTACTGGGATACTTAGAGCTAGCACCAGCTAGCACCCAAATATGAAAGCTGGCACCATTATAGTTTTTCCACAAATTCATTTTATTTATTTACACCTAAATGACGATTACAACTCTTTCAACTTTTCGAATCGTTATATCTCAAAAACGGTGACTCTTAGGAAAAAAAGTATTTAGAGGGTCCGTTACGTTGCCCCCCCCCCTCCGGTTAATATTTTTACACCAAAAGCAAGCACTGAGATCCTTAGAGCTAGCACCAGCTAGCACCCAAATATGAAAGCTAGCACCATTACAGTTTTGTCACAAATCGACTTTGAAACCGGGGGGGGCAAAGTAACGCTAGCCCCCCCCCCGGTTAATATTTTTACCCAAAAACCTAGCACTGGGATCCTTAGAGCTAGCACCAGCTAGCACCCAAATATGAAAGCTAGCACCATTACAGTATTTTCACAAATCGACTTTGAAACCGGGGGGGGGGGCAAAGTAACGCTAGCCCCCGGTTAATATTTTTACCCATAAACCTAGTACTGGGATACTTAGAGCTAGCACCAGCTAGCACCCAAATATGAAAGCTAGCACCATTATAGTTTTTCCACAAATTCATTTTATTTATTTGCACCTAAATGACGATTACAACTCTTTCAACTTTTCGAATCGTTATATCTCAAAAACGGTGACTCTTAGGAAAAAAAGTATTTAGAGGGTCCGTTACTTTGCCCCCCCCCCTCCGGTTAATATTTTTACACCAAAAGCAAGCACTGAGATCCTTAGAGCTAGCACCAGCTAGCACCCAAATATGAAAGCTAGCACCATTACAGTTTTGTCACAAATCGACTTTGAAACCGGGGGGGGCAAAGTAACGCTAGCCCCCCCCCCCCCGGTTAATATTTTTACCCAAAAACCTAGCACTGGGATCCTTAGAGCTAGCACCAGCTAGCACCCAAATATGAAAGCTAGCACCATTACAGTATTTTCACAAATCGACTTTGAAACCGGGGGGGGGGCAAAGTAACGCTAGCCCCCGGTTAATATTTTTACCCATAAACCTAGTACTGGGATACTTAGAGCTAGCACCAGCTAGCACCCAAATATGAAAGCTGGCACCATTATAGTTTTTCCACAAATTCATTTTATTTATTTGCACCTAAATGACGATTACAACTCTTTCAACTTTTCGAATCGTTATATCTCAAAAACGGTGACTCTTAGGAAAAAAAGTATTTAGAGGGTCCGTTACGTTGCCCCCCCCCCCTCCGGTTAATATTTTTACACCAAAAGCAAGCACTGAGATCCTTAGAGCTAGCACCAGCTAGCACCCAAATATGAAAGCTAGCACCATTACAGTTTTGTCACAAATCGACTTTGAAACCGGGGGGGGCAAAGTAACGCTAGCCCCCCCCCCGGTTAATATTTTTACCCAAAAACCTAGCACTGGGATCCTTAGAGCTAGCACCAGCTAGCACCCAAATATGAAAGCTAGCACCATTACAGTATTTTCACAAATCGACTTTGAAACCGGGGGGGGGGGCAAAGTAACGCTAGCCCCCGGTTAATATTTTTACCCATAAACCTAGTACTGGGATACTTAGAGCTAGCACCAGCTAGCACCCAAATATGAAAGCTGGCACCATTATAGTTTTTCCACAAATTCATTTTATTTATTTGCACCTAAATGACGATTACAACTCTTTCAACTTTTCGAATCGTTATATCTCAAAAACGGTGACTCTTAGGAAAAAAAGTATTTAGAGGGTCCGTTACTTTGCCCCCCCCCCCCCGGTTAATATTTTTACACCAAAAGCAAGCACTGAGATCCTTAGAGCTAGCACCCAAATATGAAAGCAAGCACCATTACAGTTTTTTCACAAATCGACTGTGAAACCGGGGGGGGGGGGGGCAAAGTAACGCTAGCCCCCCCCCCCCCGGTTAATATTTTTACCCAAAAACCTAGCACTGGGATCCTTAGAGCTAGTACCCAAATATGAAAGCTAGCACCATTACAGTATTTTCACAAATCGACTTTGAAACCGGGGGGGGGGGCAAAGTAACGCTAGCCCCCCCCGGTTAATATTTTTACCCATAAACCTAGCACTGGGATATTTAGAGCTAGCACAAATTCATTTTATTTATTTGCACCTAAATGACGATTACAACTCTTTCAACTTTTCGAATCGTTATATCTCAAAAACGGTGACTCTTAGGAAAAAGTATTTAGACATTTTTTATAGATAATTATCTGATCTACAATTTTTGAAGGGGATAATTTTATGATAAAACTTACCGTTTTGCTGAAAATCGCGAAGAACCCGTTTTAGTGACCTTTGACCCCGAATAAATTTTTTTCCAGGTGTCGGATCGATGAGAACTTTTTAGATTTTATTTATGATGGTGTTTTGAACAATCCTACCAATTTTCAGCTGGGTGCGAATTATTGCAACCTCACTCCTATTTTTTGGTCTAATTTGACCGGACCATGATTGGTATATTTCGTATGTTATTCAGAGCTCTACAAAAATGTAACGAAAGTAAAGTGGAAATTGATTTCCTACTCTTTCTTTTAAAAAATAAGACTGTAACGTGATAATGATGGGCGTTTATTTAGCCTCATTTTTTAAATAAGTAAATTTTTATCACACTTTTAAAAGAAATTACTATTTTTTCACCATTTTTGTTGAGAAAAGGTATTTCACAATAACAAGTTTAAGAAAACAATTTAAGTTTGTTATATTCGTATGTTGTTCAGAGCTCTACAAAAATGTAACATGTAAAATGGAAATAATTGGTCACCTTCTCCTTTGTTTAAAAAATAATAAACCCATACCAACAAAAAGCGTAATGACCTTGTTGTTACAAACGCTATATAAGAGGAAAAAAAAATAAATGTCATCATTTTTAAAAGTAGGTAGTTATCTAAAACAGAAATTGGCACGTCATGGGATACGTCATCAAATAAAATGGGAACTTGATTGCCGATATGATATGCTGTGTCCTAGCTAGTTTCAATGACCTATAAATATTTTGAATAAATTTAAAGTTTTTTTTCACTCAGATGCCTACTTTCAATTACTGTACGCCGCGCGCGTCTCGGCGCATTCTACTAGAGAAAAAGCCGAAATTATAATAGTTCAAAAAATTTTAAACAGAATTGATTTTAATTATTTTTAATTATTATAATGTATATAATCAACAGAAATTTGCACAGATTTTTAATGGTATACCATTATTAAATCTAAAGAGTATTAAATTAATAATTCTAATCAAAATTAAATATAGAAACTGATTTCCAAGAAATGTCTAATGCAATGTTGCCGATAAAAAGAAGTGAGAACGTGCAGTCGTATTAACGGAAGTTGCACGGTCCCGTTGATACTTTTTCATATATATTATCATATATGCGACGCTAGCGCCAGCCATATACAGTGGAACTAAAACATTTTTTTGCAAGTACGAGTGCTCCGGAGTCACTTCCAGTAAAAATTTCGGATTTTAACGCCTGATCCCATACACTACCCGTTAAACACTAAAAACATGGAGATTCGTAGTGACTTCCAAAATCGGAAGTCACGACGATATATATGAAGTGACTCCGTTGCAAATGTATCTACTTTGGAAGTGACATGATACACTTGATAAATATATCGCTATATATTTTAAAGTATTCAACGAAACAGCTTGAATTTTATTTACCGCCAAATGGTAACTAGAAAACAGAAAAAATCTGAAATTCTGAAATCGAGTAATCAAACATTTGTGACATTTTGTTTGGTATTTTTTTAGATTTTAGTAAAAATATCTTATTATATTTTGTAAATATTATGTTTATTATTGTTTAATAAACATTTATTAAGCAAATATGTATCTAGAATTTATTGATTATAGCTTTTGGGAAACATTTTGATGTTGGTGTACACAGTACAGCACGCGAGTACTTGTGTTATAAATCATAGCGCGAGTAGTTAAAGGTTAATTAACTAGTATTTTATTTTATGAAATATTAGAACACATCTGCATAGAAATAACT
This sequence comes from Podabrus alpinus, assembly GCA_932274525.1. Classification (NCBI taxonomy): domain Eukaryota; kingdom Metazoa; phylum Arthropoda; class Insecta; order Coleoptera; family Cantharidae; genus Podabrus; species Podabrus alpinus. The sequence goes on along the minus strand of OW026456.1, from coordinate 2,775,186 downwards.
CGTAACATGAGACACTTGTATGTGATAACGATAACACGTGCAAATTCTGCATAATTCGGGGAATACCCTAGTTTGTAATGCCGCGTATATTATCATTGCAAAAATTGGCAATTTACATAACCGTTGGTGGCGCTACCAGCAGCAACAACATGGCTGTGTTTGGACGTATATTTCGAAATTCAAAGTCATATTCTGGTGAAAATTTGCAAACGTTTCGTAATGTTGTTAAATTTATTGTAATATGTTTTATTAATTCGTTGATTTTGTTATGTTTTGAGCCCGAAGGAGGTATTTTTATTTTCATTTAATACGTCACTTACTAATTTCAAATTCTCCCGCATGGTGGCGTTTGCTTAATGTAAATTGCGAATAGCATACTACATAAATAACTTATTAATCTCTTTTCATATTCAAAGAAGAAAAGTTGATCTAGCATTTTTAATTAAACTCATTAACTACAATCTGTTGTTAATTATTGTCCACATAACGTTCGTTTTGAATTTCCCGTAGGATTTAAAAAATAGATCGAGTTCGTCATGCAAGATAATACAGCGATAGAGATTTTTATATCCTGATCTTTAATTTATTTCCGACTTTATTAAAAATTATAAACATAAAAAATACACAGTATAAGGAGAAAAATCAACCAGTAAATTATTCTTATTGATTTTTTTTAGAAAAATATAAGGTTTCGATTGTATCGTAGTACCTACAAACGAGAAAAAATGTGATAATATTTAAATTTTATCGGCGTTCAAACCGAGTAAATCGTATTCTTTAACAAATATTGAACATTTAAATACCTTAAAATACCTATAAATATCTTTAAATACGTGTAAATACATTAAATACTTGTAAATACTTGCAAATTAATGTAAATCATGGTCGAATTATGCACAATTTAATGTAACGTAACGTAGTGAGGGTAAGAGATGTACTTATGCACTTCCATATATGTGTCTTTGTCGTTGTCTAGACACGACAAAGACACATATATGGAAGTGCATAAGTCCATCTCTTCTACGTTCCGTTCCGCCTACGTTACATTTGTGCATAAATTGACCATCAGTCAACTCGCGTTATAACGAATTTCAAGGGACCGGGAAAAAAGTTCGTTATATCGAAAGTTCGTTATATCGAAAGTTCGTTATATCGAAATTCAGTTTATATTCTATATAAATTATATTCAAATTCAACAGAAACGGGATCCGGACAATTAGGCGCGGCCGATTGGACGTGACCGATTAGGCGCGGCCGATTAGACGCGGACTCAATTAGGCGCGGACCCAATTAGGCGCCATGCCATTTAGGCGCGGATACAATTAGGCGCAGACCGTTTAGGCGCAAAGCCATTCAGGCGCGGGCCCAATTAGGCGCCGGCCGTTTAGGCGCCAGCCATAAACAAATTAAATTGTTAATCTGTTATAAGTCTGTATTTATTTTTAAAAATCACGAAAGTCCATTAATAATTAAAAAGCAATAAATCTTCGCAAAAAGTTAAATCGGCCGCAAAGAGGTGGATTTTTAGAATAATTAATTTCAGGCGCTCCACCTCCGCAGAAAAAACGAAAAATGTTGTGGCCGATGAACGTATCAAGACCCTCGTAATGGACTACGAAAATCGTAATATCGTAGAAATTTTTCGTGGGGTCTCGCATAATAATTATAGTACGTCATGTCAATTATTGCAACATATTATGTATTTCTATATTTCCTTATATTGTAGAAATAAATAAAAAAAATACTTTCAAAAATAATTTGAATTCGGTAGTAATTAATGGAAAACCCATAAGTTATTAATGGACTTTTGTGATTTTTAAAATAAATGCAGACTTATAACAGATTAACAATTTAATTTGTTTATGGCCGGCGCCTAAATGGCTTGGCGCCTAATTGTATCCGCGCCTAAACGGCCTGCGCCTAATTGTATCCGTTCCTAAATGGCACGGCGCCTAATTAGGTCCGCGCCTAATTGAGTCCGCGTCCAATCGGCCGCGCCTAATCGGCCGCGCCCAATCGGCCGCGCCCAATCGGCCGCGCCCAATCGGCCGCGCCTAATTGTCCTTGACCCAACAGAAACAAATTTAATTTAAAAAAAAAATCACTAATTTTTGTTTGTATGCAGGTGACTGCACTTGTCCGTTCAATAGCATTCTCCAAATTTAATATACTTGAGAAGACACTGCCGTCAACGTCATGGCTCTGCAAGTAACTTCTTACATCAGCACGGATACCTAATTTTGCTTCCTGCAGGATTGCAGGGGGCTCTACAGAAGGTTCATCTTCGTCAATATCCTCTTCTTTGTTTAAAATCTCATCGTCTGTGAGAACACCACAGACAGCCAAATCGTCGTCGACTGCGACAAACTCTTCAAACGTTGAAAACTGCGCTTCTGTAACAGAGCGTAATCTGTTCCATTGACTATCAACTTCAACAGTAACAGGGAATTCGTATTCTTGCTCATCAATAGTCTTCACAAATCCACACGTTCTAAAACAGTTACGAATCGTTTGTGTAGTGACGTTATGCCAAGCTTTATAGCTTATTGTCATTGCAGTCAAAACAGTAACTTTCGATATCTCGTTTTTGTCCAAACACTCTAACAATTCAGAGACAATCTCCTTTCGATACAGAACTTTGAAGTTTTTAATTATTCCTTGGTCCAAAGGTTGGAGTCTTGAGGTTGTGTTTACCGGAAGGAATTCAACTCGCACGTTAGAAAGCACAGGGGGGTTGTTATGAGCGGTGCAGTTATCAACAAACATGATAATTTTTCTACGTTGTTTTTTCATATCATTGTTGAGGGTTTCTAGCCATTCCTTCCACAGTTCAATAGTCATCCACGACTTTTTATTGCTTCTGTACGTCATTGGGAAGGACTTAACATGTTTAAAGCACCTAGGTTTAGCGGATTTGCCTATTAGTAAGGGCCTCAACTTCTCCGAACCATCCATATTTGCCGCAAAAAGTAGTGTAACTCGCTCCTTACTCAGCTTTCCTCCATGACACTTTTCATTTTTAAACGTAAGAGTTCGGTCAGGTAAACATTTAAAAAACAATCCCGTCTCATCAGCATTAAACACATTTTTCGGTTCGTATTCACATAACAAGTCTTGAAGTTTCACTTTCCAGTCGTCACAAACACCTTCGTCAACGCTGGCACTTTCCCCACAAATTTTCTTAAACACCAAGTTATGACGATTTTTAAAATTAGACAACCAGCCGTCACTAGCCGTGAAGCCTGAAATACCAAGCATTTCGGCATAACTTTTAGCTTTTTCCTTGATCAAAAAACTACTGATGGTAATTTTTTGCTGCCTAACTTGATTGAACCAAATGAACAAACGTTGTTCTAAACGGGGAAACTCACTTGGTCGGGCTTTTTTCCGGCTACTTGCTTCGTCAGTCGTGTTAAGAATGGTTTCTTTCTGTTTCAAAATTATAGAAAGTGACCAAAAAGGAATTCCAAAACTATCCGCCACGTCTGTTTTCTTTCTGCCACTCTCGACCGCCTCAATAATTTTCTTCTTGTCAGAAATTGACAGACACTTCCGTTTTGAACTCATGACTGCAAATGAATTCGATCTTGCATTCTAAGCTATAAGTGTCGTCAAGGACGAGTGTCGACTTTGCATGATAACAGAACTAAAATTGTGTAGCTACACATTATATAATTTGTATGTCTTTTAGAATTGCACAGGATTAGATTACAGTTTCATACTAACTTATGTGCTAATACATAGTAAGGAATCAGCAAAAGTTTTATCCGAGTCGGTCTGTCACTTTGATAATGCAGAAATAGCATAACAAGGGTTTTTTTGATTGAGCATATAAAAGACATTGCATTAACAAAAATTATTAGACTGGGCCAAAAAAACTTCGTTATATCGAGGGGACCAAAACCCATTTAAATTTTTGTTATAACGCGAGATTTTCAAGGGACTGGCAGTTACTTTCTTTATATCGAGATTTTCGTTATATCGAACTTCGTTATAACGCGAGTTGACTGTACAAGCAAATAGATGTAAATACAGGTAAATACTTTAAAATTTCAATGTATTTAAAATAGGTGTACAAAAACAATGGTAGTGGCACACCCCTCTGTGGACCTTATCAGGTCGAAAATGAAAACCATATTTTAATTTACATTATTCAGTTGACAAGTTTGAATTACAGTTGACGTTAAATTTCTGCTGAAAAACCTGTAGATTACAATAGTAATTATACCACTGAAGTAATAATAAACATATAAATGTAAGAAATTATCAATACATAACACTAAAAAATTAATTCTATATGAAGAGTTCCCGATTAAGCCCGTTAAATTAGGGAGCGTTCAAGTATTACGTAACGAATTTGGGGGGAGGGGGGGGTCTTGTAAAACGTTACGATGCGTTACAGGGGCGGGAGGGGGGTTTGAACTACGCGTTACGTAACATTGTTTTTGCCACATAATTGTGACTTTTAGGTATAAAAATGGTCACTTGGTGGTTACGTAACGTTTTACTAGGGGGGAGGGGGGGTACAGAAAAACGTTACGGCGCGTTACATGGGGGGGAGGGGGGGGTCAAAAATCTCCAAAAATTGCGTTACGTAATACTTGAACGCTCCCTTAGGGCAAAGTTGCGTATTTTCATTGACAAATATGCAATCTGAAAAAAAAATTTGCATTTAAATTATTGTGAAAATACAATTAGAATTAGACAATACAATTAGGAAATACATCTGACGTGACAACGCATTACTTTCCCATTTACATGGGAAAGATTAATTATTACATTTTATATAAATTGCATTGGTTTGTTCCAAAAAATATTAACGTAAAATTTAAAAAATGTTAACTTATGTTATGTTAAATGCCCCGCCCACCCACAAATCAGCTACTTCCATTAGTTAATATTTTATTTAGTAGTAGTAGATGGTACAGTGAGACTCCGGTCTTAAATGCACATATCACTTTAACATCACACCATTGTAATTTACAAGAGCACAAGGAAATTTTTTGAGAAAACTAGAAGTAAAAAAGTTAGTGGGTAAAAATTTAGTGTTAAAATAAAAATCGCGAAGATGTGATGTGATAAAAGTGTCACAGCACGACAAAAGTTTCACGCCAGAAGTTTCATGACATAAGTCTCAGGAAATAAGTGTCACGACATAAGTGTGAAAGTGTTAGGACATAACGTGTTAATGAAAAATCGAATTTGGCATTCCTCAGAATCAGAATAGTCGGCAATGTGGGGAATCACTTTTAAAAACTGCTTATTTTTCAAGTATGATGAAGTAGTAATTTATACATACGTTAAGGCAGCCACAGATTAACGTACTTGTTGTCGTACTTGTTCGACGAACAAGTCTGTCGAACAAGTCTGTGGCAAAGCTGAAGGTGTGTGGCAGTAACTCCGTCGTACTTGTTCGCCAACAAGAACGACGGATTTGTTCGACGCTTTTGTTCGACGAAAAGTCAGTCACAAGTCCGTAGTGTGTGGGGTAAACGTACTTGTTCGACAGACTTGTTCGTCGAACAAGTACGACAACAAGTACGTTAATCTGTGGCTGCCTTTATTTGTGCACATTTTGAGAACCTACAATAAGTAGTCGTCACCATCCATTAAGATGTTGAGAAGAATGTATTCTTATTATTTTTAGACTTGCGTAAATAAGAAACGTCCTGCAAATTTCTAATTTTTTTTGTTAAATCACATTTAAAAAATATTTTTCAATGCAAACGTGTTGTTTTATTTATTTATTTATTTAACATTTATTAACGGACAAAGCCTTTTTACAACAAATTATGCACAACAAATTGGGTCAGGAGATGACCCTACAAATTATAAACACCAGTCCCAGTGATATCCAAATCATTGAGAATTATCTTAAATTTGGCCAACGGTTGGCTGAGAAAATTCACCACATCGTTCTCGTTTAAGCAATTGGCAAATCTTGACATCCTGGTCACTGGGCTGAATATGCCATAGTTGGTGGAATGATGCTCGACTTCGAACATCCTCTTCGATCTTGTTGATTTTATTGGTTTTCTAAATTGAAATTTTTCTTTCAAAAACTTACAGTTAATTTTGCCACTGAACAAGCCATGCATGAAGCTCAGCAACAAATCTTCTGTCTGCCAGTGATTTTGTTCTACAAAAATCCAGGCATTCATTGTCGGAAAAGTCCAATACAGAAAGTCCTCGTTTAAAGTGCAAGTATTTAAAAAATTTATGTTGAACCCTCTCAAGTTGGTTTACCTGAACCTGATAGTGAGGAGTCCAAACGCAGGACGCATACTCAAGCTGCGATCGAACAAGAGCGTAATATAAAAGTTTTACTGTGTATGCAGAGAAGTGCACAGATTGACGCCGAATAAACCCGAGTGTTCGAAAGGCCTTCCCACATATATTCAGAATATGATTTTTAAATAGAAGTCCCTTATCAAAACGTACACCAAGATCATCAACTTCGGTGACGCGTTTCAATTCCTTATCATTTAAACTATATCTGAAGGAGGGACCGTTACTTTTGGCAAATGACATAACCGAGCATTTATCGAAGTTCAGTTCCAACTTATTTATTATACACCAGTTACTTAAATTATTAAGATCCTGCTGTAGTTTTAAGCAATCATTTAAAGAGCTAATTGCTCTGAAAACTTTTAGATCATCCGCAAGTAACAAATACGAGGAATTAGATAAGCACTCCCCAATATCGTTGATGAACAACGAGAATAAAATAGGACCGCAATGAGATCCTATTATTCTATTATTGTTAAAATTACTGTTAAAACGAAAAAATAAAATAGGAGCTTATAAAAATTATGTGAATTTTGAATTCACATTTTTTTAAATTAATATTTAATATAAAATGACGTAAATCTAGTGAATTGGAAAGCAATGGTGTTATCACATCAGATTTTCAGTGAAATGGGTAGTTTTTAAAAAAAATTTACAAGACCAAATTATAACTCGAAATCCATTGATTTTGGACAATAAATGGTTATAATCTAATTTGTGAACCATTTCTAACTCTTTAAAAAATTCCGGAAGTATAGTTTGTTTCAGAATAATTGAAATTAAAAAAAGTCATAGAATCAAATTACGTTGATATAAAAGCATACGAACTATGTGATAAGATATGCTGTCGACCAAGCATATGCATTGCTAAAGGCTGGCGCGAGATTAAAATAATTAACCTTATCTCTATATATTTTGTTTCGTTTACAGTTTGTACGTTTTTATATCAACGTAATTTGATGCTATGACTTTTTTTATTTCAATTATTCTGAAACAAACTATACCTGTGGAAATTTAAAATATAATTAAAACGGACTACCCCCAACGGTTTTAATCTTGTAATCATGGCAATTTAATGCTGGAAATAAATAATATTTCCAACCTTACAAAAAAACATACCTATAACTTCTGCCGTTAGAATCAGTTGTAAGGGAAAGATATCAGGCAACACTTACATTCAAAAGAACTTACGAATGACAAGTTTCGGTGTTATTCACGATTATTTAGGGAATGGTAAGTTGCCTTATATTTGCTTGCACCAAAACAAATCAAAGGAGATGAATTTCACGAATTTGCATGAATAACATCAAAACATGCAATTCGTTAAGGTTATTTTAAATTTATGTTGTAACTGCTATCTACCATTTACATCTAATTCTGAACGCAGCCCTGGCCGTTGGTGTACGTTTTTTATGATAAATAATGTAGTCTTGGAAATATATTATGCATTTCCCAAGATAAATTTATTACCATGACCGAATCCCTTAATTATCCTGTCTATCTCCCTGTATATAATAAAAATTTTAAACCGAAAGTAACTGAAACTTTTTCTTAAAGCACCGCGATGCGAACGACACAAAATTACATAAATCAGCAATTGCGAACATTTTATAAATGTAAATTAGCCTAAGCACCCAATTACGAAGCAATTTACAATAACAAATTAATTAATTAAAATCCCACGCAAATTTACTTCTTTTACGTATTCCTCAATTTAAATACTACTTAACCGTTTATTTGTATACTTACACATCGATCTCGATTATGTTGAATAATTTTAATTAAAAATAGATATTTCGTACATTGGTCACAAAAGATCAGGAAAAGTCAATTTTCCTTTTCCAGACAATTTCATTTATTTTGTTTTGCAATGAAATTTTAATATTTTCACGTGTACAACATTTTTATAGACAGAATTTGTTAGCGTGTAAACGAAGCCTTAGGGAAACTATTAAAAAATTTAAATTGTAACGCAGCTATATGCAGAGGTAACTTCCACATGTGTAATTATGTACGTCTCCGGTGCATTGTATTTTGTTTGAATTACCTGAGAGCTAAAAAAAACCGTTACACATCCAACTATTGTTTAAACTTTATTCGATTCCCAAACCGAACCGGCTACAGGGCGGTTCACGAAATTTCGAGGGCGCCCTAACTCTTTTTAAATTCCGTTCTAGGTAAAATAAACAAAAAAAAGTTCAACTTCCGGTTTGGTCGGAAATGATGTCCACTTTTGTTTTCAAATTGTAACCCAGTTAGCATCATGAAAGGAGAGCGGTTCATTGCACGTTCAATAATGCATGACAAGTGGGTTGGTGTATGAGAAAATGGTAATGAAATTTTATTAGCCCATCAATCTAACCCTTTTTTCACATCGAGAAATCATTTTGGTCGCAAGACCATTGCACATCAGCATGAGGTAAGTGATTAAAATTCGCGTGATACAAAATCACGTAACCTATTGGTGATGTCAGAAGCTTACTTTTTTCACCTGTCCTTGCGCAATTTTTCACATGCCGAGAAGCAACCCCCGGTTTATTCGCGCGACCAAATGGAATCGATCGAAATAAAAAATACTTGTTGATTCTTCAGCACCCACAAAAACAACTGATGATATGGATGGAAGATAATGGTGATAAATTTTAACTTTCTATTCCAATAATTTAAAGGCCACGGATGCTCTTGCTTACAGTTTACTACGTAACTCGTTTCAAGGTTTAATTTGTTAACAAACTCGTCGATTTTAAATATTTCGCTTTATTTATTTTTTTAAAAAAGGAAGAAAAACCGACTTTGACCTACGCAGTTTCGAAACATTCGGGTTAATTATATTTCGAAATCGTTTATGTATTTTATCCAAATTAGTCGTAAACATGTTACCTGTGTACATTGCATACATACCATCAAGGTAAGTTGAAAAATTTCAAATTTTATTTGAGGACAGTCTTGAGTGTCTCGTTAAAAATGCTAATGCAACGCTAAGTAATGACTTGAATTAATTTACTAATATAAATATTCCGGCTATTTATTTACCTGTCGTAATTAATAGCAATAAACAAAACTAACCTTAAATATCATCCAACGTCGTATGATTTGTATCAAAAAAATCCGAATTAGGCACAACAAAAACAAAACAAATTATCACCACAAAGAATGCGCAATAAACCGTGATTTATCAAAAACACTAACGAGAATATAATATATTATTTAGGTAAGGCACTGAATATTCGACATACACACAAACACACCGACGCGCCAAACAAGCTAAGCAAAGCGTGGCTCGAGCGATCGCTTTCGGTTTCCTACGAAAAATTACGATACATGCAAGTGATTCACCTAACGACTTTATATATTACCGACTTAAGATCGTAAATAGCGGCGACGTGGAGTAACCCTCGGCCAACATTATATTCTAAACCGCCAGGTAGATACAGAAAGAAACAGAAGGGCTCACCTCGCCGTCATCTTTTTATTAAGGTACCAAACGGAAGCAGTATTTAGGTTTTGTTTTTTAAAAAAGTTGGACCGACCGGTTTTTAAAACAATCCAGACTGGAGTCTTAAATTCCATTGGTATTCAGGATACCTGTATAAACAACATTTTATTCTCGTTCAGTGGTCCTCAAGTTACTTCTTCTTTGGGACAATTTAAAACATAAATGCGTCGTCGGTCTGGGTACCGAGGAATAATCAGATTTTGTTATCTTGTTTAGAATATCAACGTGAGAAGCATCAATATTTACTCGATGTAAAAGTTTTACATAATAAAGACATTTGAGTTTTAAATAGAATCTACCGTTAGTTAATTAAGGTTAATTATTACAGGATGCAATTTGGACGTAGATTTCATCTCCAGGTTTAGTCATAGGAAGAAAACTTTAGTTCTCATACCCAATAGTATTCAAATTTAACCCGATTGGAACAGAAATGTGGACTCTTTCACACGGAAACTAAAAATAGGAACAATTTAGATACACAGAGACGCAGGTGATTTTTTTATAAGATTATTCATTCGAAACTAAAACAAAAACGATAGACGATATAGAAAAACCGTCGTTGTCCATGTTTGGCCGATTACACTTCGGTGATTAGCAATTTAAGGTACATTTCGACCCCCCCCCCGCGCGCGAATATTTTAATGAAATTAGTGTCAATCGTTTAAGCTCCAATGAGTTTCCATAAAAATTGTTTGTGCCATACGCATCGCGAAAATTTTGGGGCTCTAGAAACGACAGCCATCCCGCCGCGAATTTTATTTTTGTATAAAATTGGTGTCAATCGAACTAAAATCGTTTGAGCTCCAATGAGCTTCCATAATAATCGTTTGTACTGCAAAGATAAAAAAGTTGGAGTGTTTAAAAGATTGTGAAATTGCAAATTTTACTACATCGGTCCAAGCAAGTAGCGTTCAAAATGTGGGTGTTATTGCTTCTAAATAAATAACTTACGAGATGATAATTTGAATAATTTTATTGGTTAATAATATAAATAAGAAAAACTAATAAAAAAATATGTACAAATTTGTCACACAGTTTACAACAAATTTAATGTCACTCAATATCACACTCTTTTAAATGCTCTAACCTTTTTACCTTATTTGGGGTACAAATAGAAACTTATTGGAGTTAAAACGAAGCTCAAACGTTTGACAATAATAATTTCATTGAAATATTCCCGATGGGGGAGGGGGGTATGAAATGCCACTCAATTTCACATTCTTTAAAGGCTCAAACTTTTTTACCTTTGGGGTACAAACGATTTTTATGGAAGTTCGTTGGAATTCAAACGGTTCTCGATCGATTTACACCAATTTCATAAAAAAATTCGCGATGGGGGGGGGGAGGAAATATCACTAAATTTCACACTCTTTCAAACGCTCTAATTTATCTTTGGGGTACAAACAATTTTTATTGAAGTTCATTGGAGCTCAAACGATTCTCGATCGATTAAAATATCATTTAATTAAAAAAATGTTAAAATTTATACGCGACTAAAAAGCAGTGCTATGGATTAGCAAATTATTTTTATCGACTATGATATGTTTGTTGTCTTTTTTAATGTTAAAAAATAAAATAAGTATATTTTAATTGTTTCAGCAACACCAAAATTCTGTGCGCTACTTGCTTAGAGCGATGATAAAAATTTGCAATGGGGTACCGATAAAAAAAATGAGTCGCTTTAAGAAAAATCTAACTACACGACATGGCAAAGGACATCCTAAGGATCGCACGTATTGAAGTAAAACAACATCACTAAATTATTTTTGTCGATATCCCATTTGACATTCATTGAAAAGCTTTTTCACCTTTAGGGTACAAATGATTTTTATGGAAGCTCATTGGAGCTCAAATGGTTCTCTATCAATTGAATTTTTATTAAAAATTTTTGGGGTATAAACGATTTTTATGGAAGCTCAAACGATTCTCTATCGATTGACACCAATTTTATACAAAAATTCGAGATGGGGGGAGAGCTACCATTTTGCGGCCCCTCCCAAAAATGTTCGCGACGATTTTTATGGAAGCTTACAAACGTTAGACACTAATTGCATTAAATTATTCCGGATGGGGGGGGGGGGGGGGGCGAAATGTATCTACAGAACACAGTTCTTGCTTTGTCCAGAATCAAAACAGTCCCTAGCATTAGAAAAATAATACTATAATAAATTACTAAATAGAATATCGATTTTATTTTTATTTTAGTAAATCAGGTTCGAAAAGTGCAGCCGCAGGCAAAGGTGAGGGGTAAATTACAATTTTATAGCCCTTTGGTAGTCTGAGCAAGTTTTGAATTTGTCTCAGGTAGTCCCCGAGAAATCACAGATAGTCTTTCGAAAATTTAGAAAAAAGCTTCGCTAGTTTAGGAAATAAATCCAAACGAGAATTTGATCATTTTCATAACAACGTTGCTTTCGGGTTATAAGCGGTTAAAAAAGATTATTGAAAAAACGTTCTTTACCATGAAATGAATAATTATAAAATAAATCAAGGTTCTAAATTATCATCCACTGATTATCATCAAATGTTCATTTACCGGAAGTCAACACAATTGTAAATTTAAGTAATTTAGTAATTATTATAACAGGTAAACAAGGTATTAAATTTAAACAGTGGTGGGTCATAACTGATTTCAATGGAAGGGCACAAACTTAAAAAAAGAAAAGAAAACATTAATCTACTGTATTTTTATTTATTTCCAAAGAAGCTTAAATTGAGCTTCTCCATGCTTGACATAATTTAATGTAAGTATTAATGATAGCCTTAAAAATGTAAATTTGCTATTGAATTATATTTTGAACCGATTTTGAACATCAATGTGATGCTGAAGGCTCGATGCAGTCTCATCGCCATAAAAAGTTTTAGAACTTTAAGCCGGATCGGCATTTTAACTTCGGGGTACAATCCTTTAAAATAAAATTTTTGAATTCTGTTTCGAAGTAAATAAAAAAATTCCCATAATGCTATTATTTTTGTTTTTCCAAGTAGTGATAATAGCCGAAAAGTAGCTTCTGTAGCTTAAAAGTTCTGATTTTAAAAGTTAAGAAAGTTATAATTAAAAGTAGCTGAAAGTTACTTTTAAACGGTAAAAAGTTGCTCGAGACTTCCTGTCTATACATAACATCAAACTTTATACTTTTTAAAATAATGCAATCATTATAATATTCCATACTAACCTCTCGCAGAGTTATTTTTTAGCTACTGAACTAAACAACTTCCAATGCGGCTTCTGCGTGTCTGTCTGTCTATCGCCCGTCTGTCTTTTGACCAGTAATTGGTTTCATATTTAGCTACCAAACTAAAAATGTTTCAGTGCGGGCTTTAGGCCGCACATTTATGAGAGTCACGCACCAGAAGTTCTTGCACAATAACAATTAATTATATTAATAGAGAACATAAAAACTAAGAACTCTGGTGGGCCAGAAATTAGTCGTTTGAGGGCGGTATTTAATTCATCAACTATGCAGTATATAAAATTGAAATGGTACAAATGTGAAAAACTTACAAGGACGCTTAAAATGTTACATTAAAGATTAAATAAAATACTCCTTAATTTAATAAATAAACAAATTCAAAGTAAATCTTTCCTTTCTGAGGAATCCTCCGTTTTCAAAACATCAACGTAATTTATTTCAATGAACATTACTTTATGTAAATATGATTAGGTAAATAGTATTACGATATCTCATATTTAGAAGCAATGGTGAACTCCCGCATAGAACGGAAATTATAAAACTGCAGATCGCGCTGTATTAGTCACATAATGAGCCGTAAAATTCAACGTGAAATCCGAACCACAGCTTCATTTTTCGAAATAATCGTTTGGTATCCTAGTAATTGTCAAGAATGACCATATTAGTTAACAGAGATTGTTCTTTTCATCACATTCAACACTCTGTGGATAAATTAGTTGAAAGTAAAAGAGAAACAAGAGGATCGGTCCGCCTCAATAAATGGATCGTATAGACTTTGCAGAAAAAGGAGAGTAGCAATATTCCGAATAGAATGGAAAAGCTTTATAATAATTATGGTAGCGGAGATATCGCGATTTAACTTCACTGACGCGCATACATCGTGAATGGATTAACGAGATCCTTAAATTTCTATTTTTTTAAAATTTGCTTTCAAGAATTATTAGAATCTGATTATTCGGACAATAAGTAATATTGTTAGTTATAGTAGGAATCTCGTTACTCCCTTCACGATGTATGCTCATCAGTGAAGTTAAACCGCGATATTTCCGCTACCATAGCTGTTGCTAAAAAACGAATAAAGCACTAACGATTGCGATATATTTCGAAGATGCTACTTCCAGAGTGTCTGCCCACTTCACAGAGCCGGTTCAGGGTTCATTTGAATCACTGAATTGACACATGTCAAAATACTCAAGAAGTAATATAGAGAATCAACATTTATTTAACCTCTTCTTCGTAAAATGAGTTCGAGTTTTGCAGTTTTAGATACCTAATCAAGTTCTATATTTTAAGCGTATTGAAGTATGGTCTATTACCATTAACATAAAAAATCGGTCTGTGGGAATTACTTTCACCCTAAATGGTATTTCCAGAGGACTATAAATAGTTGAATTATGCATAGATCAGAAATAAAAATAAATATTACAACGGACCTCAAGAAGACCGGTCCATGCGGAATTATCCGATGTATAGTTGCATAGTATATCTAAACATTGCCAGTCCACCTGATTAGCAATGGCTTTAGAATATAATTGAAGGAATGAAGACTTACCATTATTGAACAAATACATTGGAATTGCAATATGGAAATTAAAAGCCAAACCTAACGTCAAAATCAATTTCAATATTATTTCATCCAGTATTTCACAAATACAATTACATAATAGTAGGTATAATATGAAAAATGTACTAAAAATTTTATGATAAACCCCTAGGGGTACATCGACAATATCGGGTTTCGAACTAAAAATAGCAAATTTAATTAAATTTAATTATTCAGCATGCAAAAACCAAAAAATTATTATATCGTAGTCAAAAGTTAAAAAATGAGGAACAAATTAGAAAACCAACGTTGCACTACGAATTCCTTAAAAATTGCCGTTTGAATTATTTACAAGATACTAAAAATATCTAAATATAAAAATAATAGGTGGGTCGCAAAATTATCCAGGGACTTATACTAATATTTAAGTTTTCCTGGACCCGGTGTTTATTTTTTCTGTGATCACAATAGCTTATGTGTATTGTGTTGAAAAGTTCTGTTGTTACTTGGGTATATAAACATTCGAAACACAATGCGGGCCATTAATAATTTATTAACTCAGCTTTATTACTCTATTGGGTTCTAGAACAATGACGGTTTGTCAATAAAAAACGGGCAGCGTGTTGGAAATGTGCGCATTTTTATATAAACTGAACGTTAAAATGAATATATGTTTAAGAAATTTCATATTTATTTTGTATTTTGAAAACCACACAACTTTAAATTTACAATCGAATCGATTGAAATAAATGAATACGTAAGACGAATAATTGGTGAGATAAATAAGATCAAAGGTAAGTCCAAATTTGAAATTGCAATTAGGACGGCCTTCGTACGTACAAAATCAAACGCGCACACCAATTTGGCGATAAACGGAACTACGTGCATACACATCCCCCTTAACCGTACACGCTATAGAACGGTCTCCGGTCCGACATTATAAAAAATCTTTTGATCGAGAAAAGGTAAATAAAATAATTTTGAGAGACCTACTACATTTATAAAATATGCTCGAAAGCTCGACTATTTTTGTTACGATTATCTCACAAACTCTCGAGTTAACAATTTGTATGCTGTGCTGGTGATGTGTTTATTCTATAACTTGCTAATGCAGAAGGTTGAATATTAAATTTCTTACTCTGAAGCCAAACAAAAGATCGGAAAAAAATATTTACTTTGTGTGCACATAGAAATTAGCAAGTACAAAAATACCATGATATAGTTTTTAATAGGAAAATAAAATAAGGTGATATTCCAGTATAGGGGGCGTTACTCTCGAGACTGATTAGACATAACCTCATAATACAGTTCTAAAACGATTCTAAGAAAATTCCATAATAAAGCATATAACGTAGAAAAATTAAGCGTGGGTTAATTGGTTCAATTTTTATTGTAACAATCAGAGAATGTCTAGAGCTGTGTGAGATCATTGGCACTACAAAATTAAATTTCATTTATAATAATTGTCCAACGCTTAGTTATGACATCATAAAGCAAATAATAAATTGAACCATCTTATTTTAGAATCTCTTTTTCTTCCGCGTTATCCGTTTTGTTGTGCTAAAAAGTAGACACTTCCACTAAATTGCATGATTATAATAAAGGGGTTCTTAAACACATACATCAACCTAAATTTGTCAATTTTGTATGAACAAGCAGTCACGCGATGATACTGCTCGACTCTTGAACAAGGGTGCCACTCTTTATGGGCTTGGGAGCCACTTTATGATTTAAATCAACTTGCCGCCTAATTTCGATTTAATGTGTAAAATTTTTTGAACAAAAAATAAAGTTATATTGGCACATTAAGTCAAAAGTGTCAATTAAAACTGTTCAAGTTGTTAGTTCTTGTTTGTTCGAACGCAGTATTAAAGCAAATTGCGTCCATAATGGAATATAATCAAAAATAAATTGTTAAATCGTTTATTGATAATTTAATGCATATTTTAAGTTAAAATCTGTTATTAATTTGAAAGGATACAATTCCCTTAATAAGTGTTACTTGACCAGGGTCGCCGGTCGAGGTCGTTCTTGTAAAGTATACCTTGAGGGTTTAGACATTTAGAGTATGGTTGGGTAGGGCGCTCCTTAACCTCTAAAAATGAATGAGGAAGCGTGATTCGCTCAAACACAAAGATCGATGCTGTCCCGGAATTATAATTACCACAAATTTTATCTTTTCTAGAGCCCAATCGTGTGATTGTGAAGCTTATTTCCCGAGACGAAGAATTTTATCCTGTATTGTATAAATCAATTTTGAACTTCCGGCCATGACTAAATTTTGAAAAAAAAAACAACGAAATTTATCATAGTTTGCCTGGCATTGGGTCCATCACAAAACAACAATCTATGGGACGAGACATTTGAAGAAGCGAAGGAATCAAAAATGTCTGAAGATATTTTGAATAAACTTCCAACGAAATAATCCCCAAATTACTTTAGAATCAACTGATGGCCAGTGGCGGAATTACCGTGGAGCAGTTCAGGCGCACGAATCATGGGGGCGAAAAATTAGAAAGGGTGAAATAAAAATTTGTGAAAACTTGGATTTGTCAGATTTTCTATAAAGTATGCAACTTTGAAAAGGCGTCACAATTTAATATTAGATAGGTGTGTATTTACTATATATGTAAATTTCATATGAAACTTAGGTAAAAGTGACGTTTTTTACTTTGACATTTTCTGTTATGGCAACAACTTGTCTATTTTGCCCGTATGCCTTTGGGAGTAAAAGTGACACTTTGGTCCCTTAAAAAAGAAGAGTAAAGTATGTAGTACTTTTGCTCCCAAGAGTGCAAATAACAATTTATTTTCACGATAGTTCTATAATTCACAAAACGTTTGTTGTACGAAATAGATAAAATATGTTTCAATTGAAGAAATTCGCGTAAATGTAAGTATTCCTATCATGGAAATTTAAAGCTTCACAGTTTTTAAATCAATATATTGGAGTTTTTGTTACTGCGGAGCTGAGAATTATTTACCGTCTTTGAAATACATTTTTTATTTCAATATATTTTAAGTATTTAAACAACTATAAATACTATACAGAATTATTCATTTAAATATATGACAAAAGATCTTTAAATAAGATAATATTTACTATTTAAAAGATTCTTTTAAATTACCTACGCTGAACTATAGGTCCCCTATATACCATGATGTAATAGCACTCCGAGATCCGACAAAGATCTGATTTTAACGGGGGCTAATATATGCCCAGTTTCTGAATCTCTGGTTATCTTTAATCAAAGGGTTGTTTCCATGGATCACATTGTTGAAACGATTATTTCCATGGAAACAACCCTTTGATTAACCCTCCAGCACACGGATGGGGCCTGTGAGGCCACGCAATACACAAACATCGCTGTAACTTTGAAAAAAAGAAGTTTACGTTTGTGAACTTCTGTATACCTTTCAAAAATGTTCAACGACATAATATAATCAAATTGTGCAGAATGTAAAAATTACCATTTTTTGCAAAAAAATAAAAAGGCCTGATAGACCCCACCCGTGTGTTCGAGTAACTTTCTGTGGAAATCCAAAAATTGAATTTTATACGAAAAATTTACTCGAAACCAGCTCACAGCACTAAACGAGGATATTGCAAATATTGTAAACGAAGAAAAACCAAAGTTTTACCTAAAAACCAGATATTTCTGTAAAATTTTTAAGTGTTGGTTGTGCATGGAGCATATTATAGCATGCTGTCGTGAATGTATTTCAAGCAAAGGAAGCCCTACTTTGAAGCTTTTTAATTTGGGCGGACATTTTTTATAGAAATTTTCTTCTTGTTTTTACCTTAGATTAGTATGTGTAGTATAGCAAAACATTAAATTTAGAATCATATATTATGCTTTATACAATATGTTTCTAATGCGTTTTTAATAAATCATGCAAAATAACAATGTTTTTATTATTGATAAAAAAAAGTAGGTAAATCTGTTTTTTTCTTAAAATTTTTTCAACGATCTTAAAAAGAACTAATCAAAGTTTATTTTTACCAAAAAATTTTTTTATTTTATTTTGATACAAAGTTTTACACGCCCTTTAACTATGGGCCTGATAGGCCTCACCCGTGCGCCCGTGTAACTTCTAGGCCACCCGTGTGCTGGAGGGTTAAAGATAACCAGAGATTCAGAAACTGGGCCTTAATCTTATCCGATAACTGTTCTAATCTATATCAAAAATTATACAAAAAAATATTGAATGTACGAAAGTGTTGATTCAACTGTCCGATTGGGGAGAAGAATAGAAGTTGGATAACTCGGTTGACCAAATCCTTAGCGCTATACATTTGAAATTAATGATACCCGTCTATAAGGCTTAACCTTTCGATTGTAATTAATAAAAAAAAATCTTTTAAACAGTACCAGAGTGAAGCCAGCCGAGATAAATAATACACGCGAATTGGCTTACAGACAAAACGGATTACTCTCAAACGAGTCATCTAATAAAAAAAATTATGTGTTTAATTAACGGGGTGTATTTGATAAAAAAAATAATAGGAAAACTGAAACTTAAACAAAGAGTTGGGAGAGTAAAAATGGATGTAAAGTGTGACCGTTCAGCTGACGCATTCAAAACTCATTACGGTCCGATCCCAGCTCGAAGCGCTTAAAATTTAATTGTAAAACAATACAGGAATTGCTTTGTTTCCGTCCTCAATTTTATGCTTATATAAATATATGCGGTTAAAGGTTCTAGTGAAAAAGACCACATTTTGTTTTTGTTACGGAAACGTCGAGTATTAATGGAAAAATCATAGTTCTATTCTATTATAGCGTAAATTATATAGACACGAAAACGAACTCAATATTTATTCTCAAATATCTAAACAGGTGGCACCATACCGAGTAAGCGTATCAAGGTTGTTTTATTACAGTAAATAAATAACATCAAGTCAAGTGCATAATTGTAACTCACCATGGAAAGGCATAATAATATTAATTATGTCAGAAGTAGGGACGCCCATGATTAATGTTATAGTAAATAGTTTGCATTTAGCCAGACCTGTGGACTATATCTATTTGAAAAAAGCTGATACAGCAAGAAGAAACGTTGATAACACGCCTGTAAATTTTGTTCTACAATAGGTAAAGCACGAAAACGATGAAATGGTCGGGTCATAAAATTTTTAAACTGAAACTTGTAAATTTATAAAAATGCCCATAAATGGAATGGCAGCCAAACGTTTATGGAATTTGATCAGTTAAATTAAGCATTAAAATATATTATTACAAAATCTATTTCAATCGGATATTTGAGTAATTTTTATTGAATTTACTTTGCATTTAGTTTATTTTAGTATTAATAATTTATTGTGGTTCACGCTAACGTAATTATATATTATAATTCGTATAAATGTATCGAATGACACGCCTTATACCCGAACAAAAAAATAATACGATACATTTTTTTCAGTTTTTTTTAAATACTCCTACTTCCCATTGTAAATATTTCTTTTAGGAAATATGACTTGTCTTGAAAAACAACCGATTGGATTTGATCGGATAGATTATTTGTACGGCCTTTAGGTCTCGCTAAGATCATATGAAAATTCTGTCGTTTTTTGGAACTGTCGCGCTCAGGCCAACTTTTTTCAAGTTTACCGTAAAAAGCTAGCCACTACTGATTACAAAGTCGGCGTGGAGCGTGGCCTAAGAGTACTAACAGCCAATGGGAGACCCCTGTTTTACTTACTACTTTAAGGGCTGTTTTTGAGGGTTAAACATGTATTTTCCGCAATTTTTTTGTTTAATTCTACTACAGACACCTTCAGCTTTCCGAATATCTATCGATAATTTTTATATTCGCGGTTGAGTTTAACGTGCTATCGCCTAAATGTGTTAACACCCCATACCACCTTCTTTCATAATTTGAATGCAAAACAATGCAACAGAACCCGTTCATACATTGATATATCTCGAGTTTCATTGAATTGGCTACTACAAAACAAACGATTTTTGAAAATTTGTAACATAGAACCTTCATCCACTCGTGTCTTCAATTACAATTCTATTTATATTACATTGGTAAATCCCTTAATTAAAATATTTAGCCTGTTGATCGGTTCACTGTAATAGTCCAGTCATTAGAGGCTTTTGTAAAGTACCTAAGAGCAAAAGTTAAAAAAAAATCTACTAGTTCCCTTATTTGACGTTGTAATTTTTGGGACCTTCTTCGGCAAATTTGCCTCTGTTCCGCTCCGAGCCTAATGTCGAAAACTTAGGGGCTCTTTTGTGAGTGAGGACTTTTAAAGAGACAAAATAAGATACCCCTACATAATACAAGAGCACGTGCTTAGTATGCGTTAAGTCAATATTTTTTTAAATGTTATTCATTTCCCGTTTGAAAATGTGAGGGAGTGAGGAACACACTTATAAGTCAAATTTCAACTGCAAATTATTCACTATCAAGTACCTACAAATTTTTGGATTTATAAAGCATATCGCGCAAGGTTACATTAATTATTCAAACCATCATTGTTAATTTTAACAATCCATACAAATTTACTTTCCGATTGTTAGATAAATTGTATAATTATGGCGTAATAAGTGAGATCACGTTGGTGAAAATCCATGTATGCCTTTTGTGACATCTCTCTCGTCCAAAACCTCAACAATATGCATACATCACGAGGCAATGAAATTATATAAACCATAGAGCAATACCTTGTTATTGCAGCAGTAGGTACATAATTTGCAAATAAACATCGAATGACAAATAATTAAATTCCGGCTGCCCTTTCGAACAATATAATATGGATTCAATAATAGTCGGAAGTGTAGTGACATGAACACGCGAAATTTAAATAGTTCAAACATAAAGTCTTTCAAACGATAAATGACATAGTACAACAGGTTTTAACGACACAGTTGAACAATAAAATAACGTCGAAAATTTATAATCCTATTTTAACCAATTGTTTAATCGAAATAACAAAAATAAATTAAAATATTTTGTCATCAAGTACTTTAATTGCGCATTTCGACGAGCTCATATTTTTGTTACACTCTGTATTATATGTAAAATTTCACGTCACGACTTTAAATAATACAACAGCTAGTTTTTCACCACCCTTAAACGTTACGGAGGAGGGATCTATACTATACCTTTACAACTTCAAATTGGGATAAAAAGGTAACCAAAAAAAGTCAAATCCATTAATGAAATTTCCCACTTTGAAGTTGTAAAAGTACCTATAGATGTTTTCTAATATAAAAAATAATACAGTGACGAAAAATCCACTTTTCTTACCAAGTTCTATGCGGCGTGTTTTGATCCAGCCTGTACATACCACGGTCGTAAGCTAGCAACTACTATTACTACTGTAAAATTTGGAGGGCTTAAGGATATTTGAAATTTAGACAAAAAATGTGGGTAATTAATTATTTTAAAAATCTTTGTATCGTATAATAATTACAAAAGTTGTTCAGTTTGAGCCTACCGCAACATTTAAAAAGATGAATTGTCGGTTGTCGTATTCTACATTTGCAAAAACTAATTACTGGAAGCTTAGCTGCGTAGATACTTTAAGTTATTTCTGTTCGTAAGAAACACCTGAGGTTTTCCTCCACACTAAGCAACATCTTGAACTATCAGGAAGACGATTTAACCGTATCATCCGTATAAATATTAAAAAAATGTCAGCATGTAAAAGAGCCGAGGGTGGGATAACAAATTTTGTAAAAATGTCGAGAATGAAAATTAATTATGCTAATAAGGAGACGTGGTTTGTGAGATATAAACAAACAACAGAAATCTCCTACTGTCGTTTGCTTTGCTGACGAATCTGCACGTGGGAATGTTTAGTTTAATTTATGTCAATCAATTAAAGCGAGGGTATGATCCTTTGACACTGGCAAATCCAATTTTAACTTGGGGTTTTACTTAACCGACTGCGATAGTTGTGGCTTGTGGTGGATGCGATTTATTCTGTTTTTATTTTATGAACGTCAAATTATTAAAATTAATGCTATTCACCTTTATTCCTTTAGGGGCGAGAAAATTTATATATTCCTGTGAAAGTTGAAATGTAATTTTGAACTTTTTGTGTTTGTCTTCAGTGGCCTGAAAATAAACAAGAATTTTTTACACATTGATATGTACTCCGAGTGAGTAACATTAAAGAGAACTAAATCAGCTACGTGTTCATATATCAACGTTTTATAAGGACGAAAAAAAAATTGAATTCAATTAGAATTTCCCACAAGCCGGTGTGTTCCTATCTCATTTATTGGTTTCGCAGAACCGTTAAGAGGGCCGTCTGCTTTGCAATTTTACCTAATACAGGACATCGTATTCTTTTTTAATTAATAAAAAAAACTAAATTAATAAACGATTTTAAAATTAAACCGTCCGATTCCGGCCCAAAATTGAAGAAAACTTGAGAGTTTGAATGTGAGCAAGGAAACTCCTACCCCGTTAGGGATAAAAATGTTTACCGACTAAAAAAAGGTATATCGACTTTTTTTAAGTTAAAACTTCGTCATTCAGCAACTAACGTGCATAAAGGAATTTCATTTTGTAATTTACAAAAGTAATTTGAAAGGAACTGCATCAGAGTGACTTCAATATTTCGGTTTTCCGAGTTGTGCTATTTGTTAACATTTCTCTCGATGCAAATAATTCAACGAGCATTTAGAAATAACATATTGCTACACCGGGAATGATCTGTCGCAAAACTTTGAAATAACAAAAAAACATTTTTATTTGCATCGAAACAAGCAAATACTGCAGTCTATCAATTTGATAGACAAAAGGAATAACGTAACCTTTGTTCTCTAACGTTTACTAACTCCCTTAATCCCCACACGATTGTTTTAGCTTTGGTAACGTGAAAACTAATTGGGATGTTTAATTTAGTTGACTCTCGGGTTTAAGGACTAAAAGGATAATCATATGCTTGATTGGGGTTTAGTCTATCAAAGTAGAATTCCGTTATTAGATTTCGTATGTGATATTGCTTTATTAAATTACTCGAATCGTCTTAAATAAAATCCCAAGAAAAAACGGAGGAAAACTAACCGAATTAGCAAAACCTCTTTACTCAAAGAAAACAGATTTTAATTAGCTTAATGACCATTATCTCTCAGGATTAGCAAGAGGTATTTTCGAGTAAACAACATAAAGCAAGATAAAAATGTACCTTGCCTGCTAAATTTAGCTGTGAGTGAAATTCCAATTATATTAATAAATCTGATAATGTCACGGTTTACAAGGTAACAACAAACGATTTATTCAATACTGCCGAAGAGTTACCTTAATCAAAATTGCTTGGTCATCTCCTTCGTATCTCGCATTATTAATTTTGTTTTCACCATGTCGACGAAACTACATCATGGCTATTCTAATTAGAGGGTAGGAGATCTTAAAATACATTTTCTATATTCTCGAGTGGTTTGACTATTGTAAATTAACTGTTACGTTGAAACCTAACCGAGTCAATTATTTCAAAACAAAAATGATTTATTAATCCGATAATTTGAATAATTTCTCTTTAAGTTGGCAATCGTTTTTCTTCCTAAATATACTATAAAAGAGTTCAGAAATAAATGAACCCTGGTAAACAGAAAGTAAATATGAAAGAATCAAGTACCGATTTAGAACTGTCAAAAAATTCACCCACGTATTTTGCACCTCTTGCCGAATCCCCCCAAAAGAACAAAATGGATGAGAGTTCGCGTTGTTCTCTATCGCCCATCGTCAATGATCAAAGTGATGATAACAAATCGTTGGACACAAAGATTGCTCAATTTAAGCTCTCCAATAATTCTAGTTTGTTTAACTCGAGCAATAGCAGCGATGATGATGATGATGAGACTACCGATAGTGAAAGTTCAGATGAGGACGAAGACGGCAGTTTCGATGAAGATGATGATGTGACTGTCGAGGAAGACGCAGTAGTTTATTATAAACCTAGTTTTACAATATATGAAGATGAAGAAGGATCTAGCGAACAACGAAAAAGGAACTTGACCAGTAAAGTTATGCAATGCAAGTTGCCAACTCAATCGGAGACCGATAGCTTCGTACCTGCGCAATCTACTTCTGGTAAAAGAGTTCGATTTTCGGAATTTCCAACTATGTTCATGTTACTCGATACACCTGAACACAAGGCAGCTCGAAAAGGCCATTGGATGGAAGTGGCACGAGATAACGAAAGGTTCAAGATGAGGATAGTACGATGCGCATGTGTGCTAAATCAAGTATTGCAACAACTCCACCGGGAAAAAATATACGCGGAGAGATTTGCCGATAGGATAAGCCATCCTTAATAATTTTGTTTTATGTTTTGTTTATATTATTATTAATAAAACCTGCGCAATCTACTTCTGCTAAAAGAGTTCGATTTTCGGAATTTCCAACTATGTTCATGTTACTCGATACACCTGAACACAAGGCAGCTCGAAAAGGCCATTGGATGGAAGTGGCACGAGATAACGAGAGGTTCAAGATGAGGATAGTACGATGCGCATGTAGGTAAATCAAGTATTACAACAACTCCACCGGGAAAAAATATACGCGGAGAGATTTGCCGATAGGATAAACCATCCTTAATAATTTTGTTTTATGTTTTGTTTTTATTATTATTAATAAAACCTGCGCAATCTACTTCTGGTAAAAGAGTTCGATTTTCGGAATTTCCAACTATGTTCATGTTACTCGATACACCTGAACACAAGGCAGCTCGAAAAGGCCATTGGATGGAAGTGGCACGAGATAACGAGAGGTTCAAGATGAGGATAGTACGATGCGTATGTGTGCTAAATCAAGTATTACAACAACTCCACCGGAAAAAATATACGCGGAGAGATTTGCCGATAGGATAAGCCATCCTTAATAATTTTGTTTTATGTTTTGTTTTTATTATTATCAATAAAACCTGCGCAATCTACTTCTGGTAAAAGAGTTCGATTTTCGGAATTTATTGTGTGGCATGACAATTCAGTTTTGTGAAAATAAATTTTTTATCAAAAGGTGCTTTTATCAAGAAAATAATGCAGTTGGTTTTTGAATGTGGTGGTGATTTTTCGAGGGATTTTTGTTGTTTCATTTTGGATGATCCAGTATACGAATTAATTTGGAAAATTGTTTTTCCAACCCATCTGGGGATCTCATTCCTGGCTGGTATTGGACTTTCGGTTTTTCCGTTGGTGTGATGCTGGATTCATTGTCCATACTTCTTTTGAAGAATTTTTTTCGTCCAATTGGTAAGTACAAATCTAAATTTTAAAAGTGGTTAAAATTGCGTGGCATAATTACGAACGACAATGATCAACAAAACAAAATATTTAACTACGAGAAGACAATTTATTAAAACAACGTTTTTATGGAAAAAAAGCTTCGTAAAAAACTTCAAAAAATTTAATTAAAAACAAAAGTGTTTTGTAGAAAATGAAGATACAAAAATGAATGAAATGGAAGGATGTGCCAAGTTGTTTTTAAAAAGGAGAGAAAATGGTTTATCGTGGAAACGTATCAGATGAACCATGGACACCTTCAATATTTCACAACAAAAATGTTATCTGAGATGGTTTGATTTAAAATAAATTTGGTTGATGATTTCATGAGTGGATTGTTTGGAATTGATCAATTCTTGAACTATTCATTCGTTTAAGAGTGATTTTCATGAAATCGGCTCTGTTGAGATTGAAACTCTGGATAGAACTGCAAAAAATCCTTACTTTCAATTACGAAGAGAAATTATGCTGGTGTTTTTGTAGGGCGTCAGGTGGAGTTAATTACACCACCTTAGGTAAAACTCGTCTGGTTCACCGACAACCTCACCATCGTGGGCTACAGCCAAGCATTATTATGAGAGATGACAAAATTTTGTTATTGAGTATGATTTCAAGTCTGAGAAAAAAACAACTGTACTTTTGGTTTTTATTGGGAAGAGGCTGTTAATGTCAGTTTATCCAACAACAGAAAATTGAAGGGCCTAGTGGAAAAAGTAGTTAAGTCACTTTTTTTCAATTTGTAGTTGAGCACATTTTCACATTGCGGCATTTATTCTCTACAAATTAGTATAAAAATCAACAAATTGAAAAAAAAGTGACTTAACTACTTTTTCCACTAGGCCCTTCAATTATAACTTTTGATATGACTTTTAAAGAAACATTTCGCAAATGAAGAAAATTTTGTAAAACGAATGCAAACAGAGGATGGATCTGATGGAAAAATAGGATAAGAAAAAACTCTGTATATAGAACTTAATAATCAACAAAACGTTGAAAATTTCAACCTGGACGAGATAGAAAAATGTTTGGATGAATGTAAAAAAGACACACATGAATTTTAAATAGAAATAATAGAAAGGTGAAGTTAAGTTGTAAGTAAAAGAGAAAGAAGAGGATCGAACCACCTCAAAAAATGGACCGTACATTACAGAGAAGTAAAGTTCCGAATGGAATGGAAAAGCTTCATTATTATTAGTTATACTAGATGATACCCCGTCCGAGGACGGGCAGCTAGAAGGACGGGCAGCTACCCAAGGTCATATGGCTTTTGGATTGCACTGAGAGCTTTCCTTAATCTTCATTCAACTTAAGTTACCTTGGGTAGCTGCCCGTCCTTCTAGCTGCCCGTCCTCGGACGGGGTATCATCTAGTTTAAAATAAGTAAAAAAATTTTAAATATTGATTAAGTTTAATTTAATTTAAAAAAATATATGTAAGTTTTTTGTTTATTTAATTAATGTTGTTCTCATTTCTTATTATAAAAGGCCAAGTCCTTCCTTCCTTCTGTCTGTCCAACGGAAATACCCGAAGCAAACCGAACCGAACGCATAACGGATAATTTCATAACCAATCGGATGAACGTATCATCGTATCAACGTATCATCGTATCATCGGATCAACGTATCATCGGATCAACGTATCAACGTATTTAAATTTCCTATATAGGTGAAAAATCTCTTATTATAAAAGGCCAAGTCCTTCCTTCCTTCCTTCGGTCTGTCCCACGGAAATACCCGAAGCAAACCGAACCGAACGCATAACGGATAATTTCATAACCAATCGGATGAACGTATCATCGTATCAACGTATCGCCTGGGACCGAGCGTCAGCAGCTTGCCGCGCTTGAGTTTCTTCTAAAGTTTCACGTTGTTGACGTATCGCATGGGACCGAGCGTCAGCAGCTTGCCGCGCTTGAGTTTGTTCCAAAGTTTCACGTTGTCGACGTATCGCATGAGACCGAGCGTCAGCTTGTTGCTGTGATCGAAGCTGTTTTTCTGTGTTATTAGCTCTTGTACGTGCTTTTCTCTCACGATTCAATCGCCGTCGCTTTGCAGCAGGATTTTCAAAATTTTCATTATCCATTATGGAAGTTCACATAATGCTTTTTTGGAAATAGCTGTCCTATATAGACAAAATGATACGATGATACGTTGATACGATGATACGTTGATACTATGATCCGATGATACGTTGATCCGATGATACGTTGTGCGTTCGGTTCGGTTCGGTTTGCTTCGGGTATTTCCGTGGGACGGACAGAAAGAAAGACTTGGCCTTTTATAATAAGAGATAGTGAATGATAAATACCAACCGCAAAAATTTAATTAGTGCAGATTATCTGATATTACATTATAAAATTATGGCGACCAAAAATAACAACAACTTGTTATACAACAAAAGTAGTTGTATAGAAGCCTAGGAACTGCCGCTAAAGCGAGTTCCACCTTGTTATAAATTACGTTACCCATGGAGGGAAGGTGGGGGGTCAAATCTGCGTAATGATTTGTAACAAAGGGGCGGGCGGGGAGAATTCAGGATTGTGGCGTCACAGGGTGAATTCTTTAGGATTTCATAATTTTATTAATTTTTGTAATTTTAAATTTTCAGAATATAGAATCAAGAATATGCGACGTAATATTTGGTCCATTGGGAAGGGGAGGGGGTAAAAAAAGTGCTTAAAATTACGTAACATAATTTATGAACGACCTCTTGAAAGAAAATATTGAAAAATTAAACCTGGATAAAAAACAAAAGTTTTTGTAGAAAATAAAGATTTGTAAATGGATGGAATCGTAGGAATTGGAAAAATCTTCCGTCTTTGAAAAGTTGATAGGAAAAGGAGAAAACATGGTTATGAACTATTTTACTTCTGTACAACTAGTCGATTAATGCAATTACCATCTGACATCGTAATTATTATCACCTTCGAACAACGACCAGCTGATTGCTCACCTATCTGATTATTATTAGTTTATTTTGATTAAAGCTGGTCAGAGACGATTCAATACTTTTTTGGTTACTTTTGGTATTGTCCCATTGCTTTTGGTTATTGCGATTGGGAACCAGAGTTTCATAGGTGGTTCCTGGTTTTATGGCGAGTAGGGTGGTAATTTTAAACTATTTCGCGCTCATTCTAATACCTACTTCGCTTTGTTCTTCGGAGCATTTCGTTAGCGCGCTCCCTTCATTCCAAGATTCACGGTTTCAAATCCTGTGAGGTGCTATCTATAGAAGGAGTTGTTGCTCACCAAATGTCTATCGGCTAATCCGAAGAAATCCGAAAATTGCCTGTATAATGCTACTAATTTGAGTAACGTAATTAAATTTACACCAACACCAACCCATCTCCGGAAAATCTGGGGAGACGAAATTGGTACGATCATATTCAGGGCTATCGTCTTAAACTCTAGAAGGCAAAAGACAAAATAATTATCGAGACTTATCGATAAAATAAACCGTCTTTAATGAATTTGTTTTGTGTATAAAAAATAATAAAGTAGTCTTTTCATAGAAATTTTCAAACGCAATTCAAACCTTGTCCCTATTGGTTATGAATCTGCATGTTGTATATTTAGTGATATGTTAATGAAAACGAATATGTTACAACTTTCCAATTAGTAGTTGATGGTATACCTGCATAAAATTATTTTCTATTTACTATACATTAGCACGAAGCTTTACATAAAGCAAATAGGTACTATTTCTATTGATTTTCCTTCATTTGAAATAAAAGTATCTTGACGGATACGGAACGAGTAAATATTTTCGACGATAACTCGACAATAATATTCGCTCGATTGTGCAATGAGACGATAATAATATATTGTTAATTTAAAAAATTAAGCAGGAGATCTTAATTAAATTTTAACTTGAAATCAAAAGCACACAAGGAGTTTGAAAGAAAGCCCCGAATTTAAAAGTGAGACATGAAAGGGGCAGATAATTACAAGATTTTAATTAAAAAAATTTATGATTAAAAATTATAAAACAATTTCATGACACACCTGACTCATTATGCTTTTGCAGAAAGTTTCTTAAATTTGAAGCGAAAAAAAAAAGATGTGCACTAGAAAATGTAGACACTTTAAATATGACTGGTTTAAGAAGAGCATATTATAGTAACTAAGAACGACGGAACTATGTTAATTTAGTTATGAAGTTTGGCTTACCTGACTTCCCATACTTCCGCTCAACTCGCTTATTTTGGGCAAAGTGTAACCGAATTATTTACAAAAAGCGAAGGTGCGCAAAAAATTAATTTAACGAACCGATTAATCTCCTTTTTCACTCAAGCGCCTTAAATATTTACAAGCGGATTGAAGTTATTCAAAATGAAAATTTATAGCGCGCTTAAAAATGCATTAAAAATATCGAAACTGACATAATACGAGTCGATGTAAGAAGTGGCGGAAGTACAACGGAAAGGTTTGATGTATTCCAAAAACTGGCCATTCTGACGATTTTGTATTCAAATCTATCCGTCTGCATGCATAGCATTCTAACTTATGCAAACCTTCGCCGAAATGCGATGTATGGAGTTGCTTGCTACTTTCGGAGAGGATCATAAAATTTGTAAATTACTAAAAGCTAAAGATAAAGGGTAAACCTTTGATGGAAACTGCATGGTAATGAATTTTCACCACCGGCCGGGCCGCCGAGGCGGAGGGTCGTTTAAATTCACCTACTTACTGTATTTTTAATACAAAACAAACCTCCGGTCTTTATGAATAACATTAAAATGGAAGTAATTTTTTTAATTAGCAATTTATCTCGGCTCGGCTACTAATGTGATTGATAAACTTTTATGCTGGTGCGGTGTACGTATAAAACCAAAAGTTTTTATGTTGGATTTACAACAACGACTTGCTTATCGATTCGTTTTTTTTATGAAAGCAAACCCTCTTGGTGTGCTGTATCAACGGTCAAATTAACCAAGTTAAAATATTAGGGTTAATTTGCTGAGTTTATTTTAGACATCCTTATAATATTAGGTAGTTGGTATTTAGCTAAATGATCAAAACCGTATGTATCCTTTACACAGTAATAATAGAAATAATGTTCATTATAAGTTATAATACAAATGAATTGTTCCGAATTCATACTATAACGGATTTCCAGATTTTCTCTATTGTATTTACATAGTTAGTTGCACAATGTTCATTATTTCTTGTTCTGGAATGTTTAGATTAATAATTAATTAGTACAGACCGTTTTCCTTTATTTTTCTTACAATTTACGCGAGTTTAAAAACTTTTACGGGTTTCAATTATTAGCACTTTTTAATAAAAACCAAGTTAATCACTCGAACTTAAATATTAAATAGTCAAAATTCCCTGGCGTATCAAAAATGTAAGATTATAATACTATTCAATATTTCTGTGCACACGTAATAATGCCACGACAAATTGAATTTTAATATTTAACAAAAATTACGATTCTTACCGGTCCTCCTCCACATTTTCATATTTTAAATATTAAAGAAATCCTCGCAATTACAATTCTAAAATAATTAATCGGTTTCGACTGATGCACACTGCCCTCTTAAGCCGGTCTTCAACTTCTAACGTCGATCGAGAGGGGATTATGCATTAACGTGTACGCGCGATAGTCATTAAAGTCGAGGGAAAAAAAAGAAAACAAAACTCCAATTTGAATTGATAATCTCCCTAACGCGATATATCATCGCACAATTTCTGAAAGAAACAAAACATACAACCGAATATTATATCTACCTATCCATATCTATACATAAAACTTAATATGTACATGTAAAGGGCTCTAGAACAAGATAAAATCTCCCCAAACGACGATCTGTCAGCGTCGCGAAAACTTTGCATTCATGGGTCTTTACAATATCTTGAATGTATGCTGTTAAAATACTTTATGAATAATTCATTAAAATTCAATACGCAACCAGTGGTTATTTTTTGCAAAAAAAGTGTAATAATTCTGAAAAAAATGTAACTTTGTTTTTATCGGTCATTTTAGTTACCGAAACTCGAGTAAAAGCGAAGCGAGTTTGATAATTCTCTTTTTAGTGGTTCTTAAATTAATGGAATATAAATAAGAAATCTGCTGCGGATTAATCTTGTTTGTCTATATTATTACTCTTGTCGAGATTAAAATTTGTAATTTTATTTTGGTTAATGCTTTGGCTTAATTTATTTTTATATTTGTCGGGCGGTGCACGGCGCGGCGACTCTCCGAATGGCATGTACAGAATATTCGTCCATGAATCGTAGTGCACAAGAAAAGGGAGGATTTGGCTTAATTAAATATTTATGGCAGTAATAATGTTGGTATGAATAATAAGCCAAGCGTATATGGCCGTGAGGTTGGCAATACATAATAAATGTAGCGGATGTTTAATTATTACTAAGTTGGTAACGTTGAGCGTATTGCTAAAATTCACGCGCCTTGTTGCCAGCGTTTGACCCTTGCTTCAGAAATTGGCAGTGGCTAGAAAGCTTTTTCCTGTTCTGAAGTTGTTTCTACATGTCTTTATTGTGGCACGTTCTTTTGTTTCTGAGTTTTACTTTTTATTATTAGTCTTGATTAAATACGGCGTACAGTGTTCTTTTTACTGTGTTAATTTTTTATTTACTCTCGACTCGTGTTCTTATCTTGTGATTTATGTTTTCTTGATTAAATTGATTCCCTTTTCTAAACTGCTCTTGCAGTTTTAAAATTAAGTACACATACGCTTTCACTTACTTAATTACGGCTCATTATTAGTTTAATTAATATTATTATCTGCGACTTATTTCTCATAATTCCCATTCACTAATTAATAGCTCGAGAAACTTCTTGGCAAAATCTTAACCGATCGATTTCCTTATTCACTTTATTTACGAGTAAGGAAGTCAAATTTTGGAGCGCAAAATGATGGACACATCTTATATTTTATATTACTACCAAGAGAAAATAAATTAAGCATTCGCAAAATGTGCAAGTTTAGAAAAAGCCATTCAAAATACTAAAACTAATAGTAGTAATAAAAGCTAAATACAGATTGGACTCACCTTAAGTTGTCTAAGCACATTCAATCCCCTAAAAAAAGAAAGAAATGAAAATTAAAAAAGAATTTTTAAATTATATAAAGGTAAATAGTATACATAGTGGAAGTCGTAAAAATAGAAAGAGTACAAATAACTAACAGATTTGGTTGCAATTTGATTATAAGAAATTAGGTAAGCGTTACTGTGTTGTGGTGCTTCCCTAATATGCCACTTGTGGCTTTGCAGTGATAGTTACACACAAGCGTTGCTAAATTTAAAAAGACATAAAGGAAGTGGTACGACATTCAAAGAACAATTTATTTTCGATTAATCTTTAATTATATATTAAATCAAGTTGCAATCTTTTCGAGTTGTTTAAAATGCGTCCTCGGTTGAGATGACACATGTGGTCATGTATCATTTTGTGTTGTTTGGTTATCTCGATATAGGAAACCCTGTCGGATCCATTCCAAATTTAGTTTTCTAAACAAGGACAATAAATTCCCACCATCGCGATTCTACATTTTCTATATCTATGGTGCAAACTCTGTCCAATGCTTGTCTATGGATATGACAGATTAGTGAGAGATTGCTATTAATTAAGATTATAATGATTAATGTAAATAATAGCTGTGATAATAGTAATAATATAACGGCAATAGCTATAGAAACATAACGCTCGCCTATTCCGTAAAGAATTGTTTCTGTGCGAATCACGTATGCAGCTTTTTCTCCAGGACAGGTCCATTTCCGAAATAAAAATAGAAAATCTGTACTAATAATGAAAGTAATATTACAAAATTAATAATTTTTAATTTCGGTGATTTTGTAAGATTTAAATAAAAACATTATATTATTTTAAATTTAAACATTAATATATTATTGTTAGATTTTTTTTTAAATTTGACTTCATGATTTTATTACAATCTGTCCGAGGACAATAGGCAACATAGTTTGATTACAGGAATA
Source organism: Podabrus alpinus (assembly GCA_932274525.1). Taxonomy (NCBI): domain Eukaryota; kingdom Metazoa; phylum Arthropoda; class Insecta; order Coleoptera; family Cantharidae; genus Podabrus; species Podabrus alpinus. The sequence goes on along the minus strand of OW026456.1, from coordinate 2,741,452 downwards.
AAATTGACACATTGGAGAGCTTGCCCATTGGCAGCTCCATTATTGTTAGATAGTATTAAATCATTAAAAATATAAAATGTTTTTAATTAATTAAAAACAAACAAACATGCAAATCACATCAGTTAGTTGCTAGTAAGATAGTGGCTAGAATGTAAGGAATTTTTTAAGCTTCAAGTGTATTACAATACAAAATAAATTTTTAATTACAAAGTGCGCCGTAAAGTTCCCAGTAACGTAATATATAACATCATATAACATGAACCGCAAAAATTTCGCTGCATGTTATATCAAGTTACATAGATTGTACCAAAAACGCTGACTTTCTCTGCGATAGATCCCCGAAAAAGGTACGATTATTGTAGTCCTGGAGAAAAAAATAATGGGATACCTAGTATTTACGTACCGCGGAGAAAAAATTAACCTTTATAACAGGGTTCACTCTAGTGAGCCGTACGACCCATGAGGAAGTATAGTCAAGGTATCTGTAAATCCCCGAAGAATAAAAAGAGTTGTTATTTATGTCCTGATCACAGGTGTTGCGATGAAATACTACTGCGACATCTTTGATCACCCTATTCGAGTAACTATTGAAGCTACGCTTCAGATGAAGATTTAGGAATCAAATGATAATGGAAAGTTTACAAACATAACCAATAAATAGAAGATAAATATACTCGAGAGAGGTCGCCAACATTCGGTAACGGATAGGCACGTGAAGAAGAAGAATACTAGAGTAAAACTGTTTTGTTTTATCTCTCTCGTTTGACTTCCCAGGGCGTTCCTTTTTCACAGCATCTATTCCTGTTGAGTGTAAACCATTTCTGGTCAGGACAAAATATGAGGAAACCTTGATAAGATGTGCATAGCGTATTGGGAATTTTTGGTGTATCAACCAATCAAATAGCAGAAATTCCTGGGTTAACTCTGACCCGAGAATGATTTTCTTTTATACAACTGGACCTCAGAGCTAATACTCCTACGTATTGAATGTTAAAATTGATAATTATTAAAATTATAATAAAAAACACTTCAAGATATAGGCAAAGACGCACTGGAACATCAGGTTTCGATTTATACAATATACGGGATTCATAGAGTAAAAGCATCACGTGGGACACATTGAATTGTACCAAATTGTACTTATTATTTAATACTGAACTTGAACTCTTAAATGCGTTTAAACTTCAAGTTTGACTTCAAGTATTTTAAAGCTGGGCTAAAATAAAATCGTTAATCTTTATTGGTTAGTTTGAAATACTTCAAATCTTTAGAAGTTAAAGAAAGACCGGAATCGACGTATTAAAATCGCTTTATAGGGCTGAAAGTCTTCTTTAGGGTGGCCGATGTTCAATTTTCGCTATGGAGATCTTGCTTAAATTTAACAAAGTCCAATAAATCACAGCAAAGTTTCGTCTTTTAATTCTGATAAATAATGTGAAAAGAAAGTTGTGATATCATTTTAGTTTTGCAGATATTTAAAAAATGAAAAATAAACTTTTGTTTTACTTATCGACGCCATTTTGGGTGTTTTTTTAGCTGCATGAGAACTTCAAATTGAAATAAAACATTAAAAAATCGATGGAATGTTTTTTAAATTAATTTTTCATGGAAGTAAATTTAATGCCATTTATGATTTGAAAATGATTTCCGGCATGTGACCACCACGACTCATCGTTACGAAGCGCATCCGATCAGTCCAATTTTTGACCACATTTTCCAATATATCTGGCCTTATTTCATAATGGGCTTGCTGAATATTGACCTCCAATGCTTCCAGAGTTGTTGGTTTGTTAGTATAAACCATGGATTTAACATACCCCCAAAGAAAATCACTGGAGGCGTCAAATCACATGATCTTGGAGACCAATTGATAGAACCATTTCTTGAAATAATGTTGTCATCAAATTGTCCTTTTAATAAATCTATGGTTTCGATGGCTGTGTGGCACCATCCTGTTGGAACCATAAGTTGTCGATGTTAAACTCTTGGATTTTTGGAAACAAACATGTATTGAGCGTGTGCCGATATCTCACACCATTCACCGTAACGGTAGCCCCTCCCACATTTCGAAAGAAATATGGACTGATAATGCCGTTGGCGTATATTCCACACCAAACAGTCAATTTTAATGAATGCAACGGAGTCTCAAGATAATGTTCCGGATTGGTTTCAGTCCATATACGGCAATTTTGCTTGTTCACATACCCATTCAACCAGAAATGTGCCTCGTCACTGAACAAA
>OW026454.1:96258146-96260646 GCA_932274525.1 Podabrus alpinus | reverse complement strand
CTAACCTAACCTAACCTAACCTAACCTAACCTAACCTAACCTAACCTAACCTAACCTAACCTAACCTAACCTAACCTAACCTAACCTAACCTAACCTAACCTAACCTAACCTAACCTAACCTAACCTAACCTAACCTAACCTAACCTAACCTAACCTAACCTAACCTAACCTAACCTAACCTAACCTAACCTAACCTAACCTAACCTAACCTAACCTAACCTAACCTAACCTAACCTAACCTAACCTAACCTAACCTAACCTAACCTAACCTAACCTAACCTAACCTAACCTAACCTAACCTAACCTAACCTAACCTAACCTAACCTAACCTAACCTAACCTAACCTAACCTAACCTAACCTAACCTAACCTAACCTAACCTAACCTAACCTAACCTAACCTAACCTAACCTAACCTAACCTAACCTAACCTAACCTAACCTAACCTAACCTAACCTAACCTAACCTAACCTAACCTAACCTAACCTAACCTAACCTAACCTAACCTAACCTAACCTAACCTAACCTAACCTAACCTAACCTAACCTAACCTAACCTAACCTAACCTAACCTAACCTAACCTAACCTAACCTAACCTAACCTAACCTAACCTAACCTAACCTAACCTAACCTAACCTAACCTAACCTAACCTAACCTAACCTAACCTAACCTAACCTAACCTAACCTAACCTAACCTAACCTAACCTAACCTAACCTAACCTAACCTAACCTAACCTAACCTAACCTAACCTAACCTAACCTAACCTAACCTAACCTAACCTAACCTAACCTAACCTAACCTAACCTAACCTAACCTAACCTAACCTAACCTAACCTAACCTAACCTAACCTAACCTAACCTAACCTAACCTAACCTAACCTAACCTAACCTAACCTAACCTAACCTAACCTAACCTAACCTAACCTAACCTAACCTAACCTAACCTAACCTAACCTAACCTAACCTAACCTAACCTAACCTAACCTAACCTAACCTAACCTAACCTAACCTAACCTAACCTAACCTAACCTAACCTAACCTAACCTAACCTAACCTAACCTAACCTAACCTAACCTAACCTAACCTAACCTAACCTAACCTAACCTAACCTAACCTAACCTAACCTAACCTAACCTAACCTAACCTAACCTAACCTAACCTAACCTAACCTAACCTAACCTAACCTAACCTAACCTAACCTAACCTAACCTAACCTAACCTAACCTAACCTAACCTAACCTAACCTAACCTAACCTAACCTAACCTAACCTAACCTAACCTAACCTAACCTAACCTAACCTAACCTAACCTAACCTAACCTAACCTAACCTAACCTAACCTAACCTAACCTAACCTAACCTAACCTAACCTAACCTAACCTAACCTAACCTAACCTAACCTAACCTAACCTAACCTAACCTAACCTAACCTAACCTAACCTAACCTAACCTAACCTAACCTAACCTAACCTAACCTAACCTAACCTAACCTAACCTAACCTAACCTAACCTAACCTAACCTAACCTAACCTAACCTAACCTAACCTAACCTAACCTAACCTAACCTAACCTAACCTAACCTAACCTAACCTAACCTAACCTAACCTAACCTAACCTAACCTAACCTAACCTAACCTAACCTAACCTAACCTAACCTAACCTAACCTAACCTAACCTAACCTAACCTAACCTAACCTAACCTAACCTAACCTAACCTAACCTAACCTAACCTAACCTAACCTAACCTAACCTAACCTAACCTAACCTAACCTAACCTAACCTAACCTAACCTAACCTAACCTAACCTAACCTAACCTAACCTAACCTAACCTAACCTAACCTAACCTAACCTAACCTAACCTAACCTAACCTAACCTAACCTAACCTAACCTAACCTAACCTAACCTAACCTAACCTAACCTAACCTAACCTAACCTAACCTAACCTAACCTAACCTAACCTAACCTAACCTAACCTAACCTAACCTAACCTAACCTAACCTAACCTAACCTAACCTAACCTAACCTAACCTAACCTAACCTAACCTAACCTAACCTAACCTAACCTAACCTAACCTAACCTAACCTAACCTAACCTAACCTAACCTAACCTAACCTAACCTAACCTAACCTAACCTAACCTAACCTAACCTAACCTAACCTAACCTAACCTAACCTAACCTAACCTAACCTAACCTAACCTAACCTAACCTAACCTAACCTAACCTAACCTAACCTAACCTAACCTAACCTAACCTAACCTAACCTAACCTAACCTAACCTAACCTAACCTAACCTAACCTAACCTAACCTAACCTAACCTAACCTAACCTAACCTAACCTAACCTAACCTAACCTAACCTAACCTAACCTAACCTAACCTAACCTAACCTAACCTAACCTAACCTAACCTAACCTAACCTAACCTAACCTAACCTAACCTAACCTAACCTAACCTAACCTAACCTAACCTAACCTAACCTAACCTAACCTAACCTAAC